>PVJA010000994.1:0-139682 GCA_004027025.1 Myocastor coypus
ACCTCCCTATTGATGTTGCTTAGGAAAAAAAAAAAAAAAAAAAGGAAAGAATATATTTCCCTTTGGACTAAGAGGAAGCAGATACATACATAGTCAAAGGTTTTGCAATTGCAGTGGGCCACCAGTGAAGCTTGTGATGTTGGAGGCTATTGAATCTAAGCTGGGGATATAGCTCAGTAGAATAAGCACTTGCCTGGCAAGCACAAGGACCTGAGTTCAATCCCTGGTTCCACAAAAAAAGAAAAAAAAAAAATCCTTGATCTCTTTCTACCACCTGTTTATTCATTTTTATGGCCGGCTCAGCCTGCCCTGAGGGCAGGGCTGGCACAGCATGTGGTGCGGGGGATCAAACCAAGGTCCCTGCAGCCGCCTAAGCTTTCCTAAGCAGGCACTTTAGACCACTGAGCCATCTTCACCTTATTCTTAAAGAATAGAATCATAAAGCAAAAACCTTGTCTGTGTGTCTATTTTAGGCAATCAGAAAGGTAAATTTTAGGGGCCAGACAGATAGCTCAGTGAACTAAAGTGCCTGCTTAGGCCAGGGTTAGATCCCAGGTGTGCTGTGCTGGCCCTGCCCCCAGGAGAGTTTGAGACAGCAATTGAGACTGGGCATGGTGGCATGTGCATGTAATCCCAGCACTTGGGAAGCTGAAAACGGGAGGATCACTACAAGTCCAATCTATGTACTGAGACCCTGTAGACTCTTACTAAATACATCAAAAAAAAAAAAAAAAATTAAAAAATTAAAAACAGAAAGGTAAAGTTTATTTTCCTAGGCTTTGTTCTGCAAATCCACATTTGCAGTTCACCTGATTCTAATGGTCCTTGGTACTTATGTAGGTATTATACTATACTTTCTGGATAAGCACTGCACTGGACTATGAAACACTGCTGCTTTTCTTGGATTTAAATGAACATGGAATTCTATTGAGATATACCTTAGGGGATCAGTGTTCCATGGAATGAACCTAGAGAAATGCTTTGGTAGCTTCCCTCCTGTAGATCTCATTTCTGCTGTTAAAACAAAATGAATCTATTTTTTATAATAGTCTGCTGATTAAAGATAATAATCATTGTAATTACCTTTCAGTAGATTACCAAATGTTTTATATTTTATGGGACATATCGGTATTGCTTCTTCTAGATTATAAGGTCAGTGATGACAAAAAGTGTCTTGTTGTGTAGTATATATAATAAATGGTTCCATATATTATGTACTTAGTTGGTTATTTAGTAAATAAAAATGAACCCTCTTTTTAAAAAATCCAGCATCATGCACAGTTCTCCTTACAGAACCTAATCATCCTTCAGTCGTTGTAAAATTGTTCACTGTGCAGTATTCACCAGCCCTTACCTTTCTTACCAGACGGAGTATTTTCTCAGCCTTATAGTAAACTTGTTTTTATATGTGTCAATTTTCCTTGCAGCCGCTGCCTGTGAGTTTTTGGATATTGTGGAGCTGCTGCTCCAGTCTGGTGCTGACCCAGCTCTCCGGGACCAAGATGGCTGTGTGCCAGAAGAGGTGACAGGCTGCAAAGCCGTTTCTTTGGTGCTACAGCGGCACATGGCCAGCAAGGCTTAATCAAAGTCCTGGAAAACCAGTCTAATATGGGGCAGGGCTTCAAGGATGAAAGAAGGCTGCAGAAATAATACTTCTTTCACCAGTCATCTTTGGTATGCATTGGCTAATAAAATCAGTCGTGAGGCTCTGGGATTTTGAAGTGTCAGCAATTCATTCTACTTGCATACATTCTGAGAAGTACAGTTTTGGTGATGAACATGTATACTGTGCATAATATAATCCAATTCTGCCAAACGTGCTCTGAAATTTATCACTGTTCTAGAAGGTGGGGGGAGGAGGAGACAGGTCATATTTCACAATATTAAACATGGCTCTCTTTCAGAAAACATGCAGGAGCAAAATGTGCACAACAGCACTGCTGTTACAAAGAAAGTTTCATGAAATCCTGGTGCTCGGGTCAAATGACCCTGTAATATTATATAGGAAGCTAAAATGTTTATTTCTTGTCAGACAAAATTGGAAAGAGAGAAAGGAAGTGCCAAGAAGCCAAAAGAAGAGAAAGGACAGGATTTTGTCAGATTAGGATATCAAAGCGTGGCAACAACCAAAATTACTGGAAACCTAAACCCAGGCAGTTTAGGATAATATTCAGTGTCCTTAACCCAAGATTGAAACAGTTTCTGGAGAATTCACCAGTTAGGTCAGGATTCCTGAAACTTAACTTTATAAAATGAGAGAGGAATTTTGTAGTGAACAGCTTCAGTCTCTGTAAAAAAAAAATTCAAGCCCAAACTTGTAGGCTGGTCTGGGTCTAATGGTAATGTTGTGGTTATACAGAAGAGCTTCAGCAAATAAGCTCCAGTTTCTGTTGCACACTCGTCTGTCTTTAGGTAGAAACTGTGATGTGCCATGGTCCTCTGTCTTCCCCTTTTGGCCTCAGGGATTCCCTCTGAACAAGTCCTTGGGATTCTTACTATACAAGGAAATAATCATCATAGGAAAAGAAATAAAACAGGAAATGAGTTCAGATACAAACATAACCATTCAGGAGATTTTTTTTTTTCTAACGTGTATTATTAAGGTAGCAAGTACACTCAGTGGAGCCCTCAACAGTTAGCAAAGTTTTCATTAGCTTGCACTAACTGTTCTTGTAGAACAAATTCCCCTATAAAAATGAGTTGGGTGAGAAGATAGCTTGATGGTCTAAGCACCTGTCTGGCAAGTACAAGGATCCAGGTTTGATCCCCAGTACCCAGGAAGCCCGGGCGCTGTGTGCTGGCCACTGAAACCAAGCATGATGGCTTGGTCCTGTAATCCCAGTGCTGGGGAGGCTGAGACAGTAAGTTCACTATGAGTCTGAGCTCGTAGTGAAACCCTGTACCAAATAAAAATTCTAAAAAAATAAATGAGGCATATTAATTCTGCTTGTTTTGTGATTTTTCTAGCCTAACTTCTTGCTTTCTAAGATAAAACCAAAACTATTCATCATGACAATTCATTTTTAAAATAGTTTATAGTCTTTCTATGGAAGTGATATGCATGTTAGCACATACTGCAGTGTAATTCTATTGGAACATTCTTTTCATTATCTGTTCTTTCACCACAGTCCTAGCAGCACTGTGCTCTACTATAAGGTAAACTTGTTCGTGATCCACATTAAGCAAATAGTTCAAAAAGCTATGCATTTAGTCACAGTAACAGTGACCAAATGTTGCATGCAGTTTATTTTTTGTTTGTTTTTCAAGGCCAGGAATTGAATGCAGGGCTTCAACCAAGCTACACAAATGTTGTGTTCCTCAATTATATTCCTTCCCCTTTTTATTTTAAAGGTAAGGTTCCACTAAGTTGCCTGGCCTGGTCTTAAGCTTGCGTTCTGCCCCAGCTTCTCAAGTAGCTTGGAGTATTGGCACAAACCACCACACTCTGCTAATTGCAGTTTTTAATTGTTATTATTATTTTGTACATTTTAAGACATTAATAAATCAAAAAGAATCTCTTCTCTTCAAGTGTATATTTATCTGAACAAGAATTTATCCAGCTCCTTTTGCAGTTTGACTGTGATATTTCCTAACCAAGTTCTTCATTTCCTGTTTTACCACCTTTAAAACTAATAGAATATTTTAAACAAAGACTATAACCTGTTTTTTGTTTTTTGGGGTTTTTTTTTGTTTTTGTTTTTTTATTGATTTTGTTGTAAAGGTTTCAATTTTAAATTCAAAGCTATGGCTAAAAAACCCATCACCTTAACATTTTCAAGTGCATTCCAAGTTTCCAAAATCTCTGTTATTTTGTCACCAGGATCTGAATTATTATCCTATAATAAACTATAGATTATCTCTTATGCTTTATGAGGATTTCATTTATAACTATCAGAAAGCATGGGGTATTGTTTTATTTTCAGATTGGTTGGTTTAATTCAGATGTAAATCTGAATTATTAGTTTATTATACTAGTATATTTCATGTCAACCAGATCCTGAGTTCATTGACAAAAGTTGGAGTAGATCTCACCAGCTAAAGAGTAATTTCCTAAAGCAGAAAGCTAGCTAGGGACTTCTCCCAGATAAATGAGAAACTATGTTTCTGATAATTTTTTTCAGGTGCCCGTGCAGCAGAGAAACAGGCAGAAGGAAAAAGAGAAAGTGTCTTTATTATCTTTGAGGATACAGAGAGAATCTGGAGAACTTAGGGAATTCTCTGGATTGGAACAAAGGGCGAGCTGAAGCTTTCATGGGTGAAACTCCACCCATGCAGGGGTGGAGTTTGAAGGGGATGTTTAGATTCCTTGAGGTGGCGGGAAAGGTGAAAGGAATTTGCACTGTGGCCTGAGCTGGAGAAGTGGGAAGTGGTCTCTGGGAAGGTAAGCTGTTCTTCTAAGGGCTTCAGCCACGTTACGTGACCACCATAATGATTCAGTAGTTCATACCTGGGCCAGAACCTACCTGTCAGTTTCCATGTAGTTGAGCAGCGTAAAACCAGTTGACGCTTTATTTTTGTGTGTCTTTTTTTTTTTTTTTTTGAGACAGGGTGTCACTGTGCAGTTCAGCCTGGCCTTGGGCTCACTTTTGTGGCCCAGGCTGGTCTCAAACTCTCACCAGTCCTCCTGCCTCAGCCTTCCAAGTGCTGGGATTACAGGCGTGCACCATCACGGCCGGCGACACTTTAAATAATTTAAGTTTGATTCTGGTGTGCATGTTTTTTTCCTAGACAGATTAGTAATGTTCAAACCAATTAGTATCAGAAATTTTCATAGAAACTCCTTTTTATTAAGGTTAATTTGTAGTTATAGACCAAGTAGAACTTTAAAATTGTATATCAACTTATTTTGTGCAGGGTCTCACTATACAGTTTGGACTTGTAATGATCCTCCTGATTTCTGCCTCCCTAGAGCTGGGATTACAGATGTGCACTACCACACCTGGACTCTATCACTGGCTCAGCATACCTGGGGGGCAGGCCCTGCACTGCATACGGTACCAGGGATCAAACCCTGGTCCCTGCACTTAAGCAAGTGCTTAGTCCACTGAGCTATACTGCCAGCCCTCAACTTTTTATTTTTTATTGTTTACTGAAGTTGAAATTCATTTTCCTTCGTACTTTATTCAAACTCTTAATTTGATATTTTCAGGGCATATAAACATTTTAAGTTGCCAGTGTAGTTGAAAAAGGTTAATAGAGGACTCAAAGTGGGGATAACTAAGGACTTTGGTGTCACGTTTAGTACCACTTTTTAGACTCCATACATATTGCCTTACTCCTTTTACCTCATTCTCAGTCTCCTGTTATTGTCCTGATAGCCACTTATATAGATGTGTGTATGTCCACACATAAGAATGTATTTAGCCTCACTTTCCCATGTCTTACAAAAAGCAGATTGTAACTTTTCTTTGTCTTCATTTTCTTTTCTGAAGATGCTGTGATCAGAACACACCAGTGCTAATGTTTATTCATGACTATCATTTACTTTGCTCTCTACCCACTGACTTAAGAGGCAGGGGTTGACTTCATAGTAGTCTTGATACATGCTGTAATGAAAACTGAGGAATGAAAGGAAAATCATGTAAACAAATAGCAAAGGAAAAGCAAAGTATCTGACTTACCTTTAGAACCCTTGTTTCAGTTGAACTTTTTTTTTTTTTTTAGTAGTAGTGTAGGGTGGAAACCCAGTCCCCTTTTGTGTGAGTGGAGCATAGGAGACAAGCTTTGAGCGATAGCCCCAGGCCTGCTTGAGCCTGTCTTCTAGCTTGCTGCTCTTAACTAAGCCAGTTCCAGATTTCTTGGAAAAGTCTAGAACAATTTCTTCTACAGCAGTGTTATACTTTCTATTTTGAAGAGTTCTCAGGTTTCCTGAAACCATGGACACTGCAAGGGTCTGTTAATCTCTTCCCAGACCCTTTTCTCTGTTCTTTGTCACAGCATTTTTTTTTTTTTAATTTCTTGTTTCAGAGCCTTTGTTTGTTTATTCACTCATTTTTATGGCTGGCTCAGCCCTCCCCGAGGGCAGGGCTGGCGCAGCATGTGGTGCCGGGGATCGAACCGTGGTCCCTGAAGCCGCCCAAGCTTTCCCAAGCAGGCGCTTTAGACCACTGAGCCATCCCGCCGGGCCCTGTCACAGCATTTTAAGCATAAAGAACCTTTTGCACCAGGCATGGTGGCTCATGCCTGTAATCCCAGCACTTGGGAGGCTGAGACAGGAGGATCGGTGTGAGTTCGAGACCAGCCTGGGGTATAAAAGTGAGCTCAAGGCCAGCCTGAACTACATAGCGAGACCCTGTCTCAAAACAGATTAAAAAAAAAAAAAAAAAGTTTTGCTAACTAATAAAACATACAGTTGTAAGCAGTTCTGCCACGTGATATTGCCATGAATGCTTAAAGGAATGGGACTTGCTTTAAAATATATTGGGAATTTTTTAAGAGGCACAGGCTGAGAAGTTGGACTCTGATCCCTTTTGACAGAAAGGGATTCTGTGACAGAAGACAAACGATCCCTCATGTTACATTCTGTGTGACTAATGATGCCTTAGTATATGTTTTTGAATTTTTTCTTTTTCAGAATGCCTTCATAGGCATAATTTGTTATGAGCCCACATTTACTCTATAAATTAGAAAAAGCAAATGTTATTGAGGTTACTTACATGAAGAAGAGTCAGACATGTAAGGAAATGAGTTCAGTTGCCCAAGATCACAGAAATGATCATTACTCCATAACTAGAAGTATGCTAAGTATACTAATCCCAATCATGTCATTTGAACCGTGGAACTTATAATTTTCAAGCCTTTCCTCATCTGCATTGGTGTTATAGCAGTAAGCAAAGCTGCCTTCCAGTCCTTTCCTCCCTCAGCCCACGGATAATTGTAGATTTACCAAAATGACAGGCAGTAGTCTAGACCAGTGGCACTGTCTTGCCTATTAGCATGACCATTTAGAGTTAACTAAACAGGCCTCAAGATACTGCGTGAGATACCTGGAAAAGTTGCAAAGAATTATGCATTATCAAGAAACTAAGTCCAACCTTCCTAATACCTTTTGAAATTTTGTGGGTTTTCTTCAGCAAAAATTTTTTAAAAGAAACTATATTTTTGAACCTATTATAACTATATCTCTAATAAAGACACAAGGAGTCAGCTCCTGGATGCAGCTGTTATCACTTCTGCTTGCCAGGTAGAAGGGTCACAACCAAAGTGTAATATCTGGAATTCTGTCTTTTATATCTTTCTTTTTTTTAATGTTTCAGCATTTTCCAGCTAAAAGGTTGCTATAATCCAGTGAACCTTTCTATTACATAGCTATTTCTCAGCTTCCTGCCAGATTTAACTTCGTAGCCATGGGTTATTATTTCATATACAGTACATGATTTCTAAGATTAATGAATGAGGTATATGACTATAGCAGAATTGAGCATGAGTTGCAGAAAGGTTTAGGGTCCAAACAAATACATGTTTCAGCTGAACACGAACTTTTAAATATTTACTTTTAAATTTAAAACATAAAAGCTTTTACCAAATTTCAAGGCACTTAAAAATAACTCTTCATAGATGTTTATCACCAAATAGTTGTATAACCCACAAGCTCTAATTTAGCAATGAAAATATTGTCTATCCATGAATCAATTTCAAATCCTGAAGTGATTTTGGATTACATATTTTCATAAAAGTTATAAACTGTATTTGAACAATTGTACTATGCCAGTTTTTTCATATTAACATATCCAAAATCAAGTATCTTTCAGATATGACATACTTAAATTGGTATTTTCATTGTGCATTTTCTCTTTAAGATATATCAATTAAAATACCTTCCTTTCTCACCAGTAAAAAGCTCCCTGGCCCTAAAACCCAAATCAGGGTATTCACAAGTTATAGCTACTTTTTAGTCAGAGCAGAAGCTCACTTGCTGATTTTCTTCCTACATATCTCAGAAGGAAAATTAGCAATAGGGTTAAAAGAAAAAACACAGGACAAGGGACATAGCTCAGCAGCATAAGTGCCTGCCTGGCAAGTGCAAGGTCCTGAGTTTGATCCCTGGTACCAGAAAGAGAAAAACACATAGAAAACATCAGAAGGGCCTCCCCCTCAGCAGGTATTTTTCTCATAGTGAAACCCTGGATACTGTGGGCTTCTCTTCTGGGTGGGGTCTGAGCCCTGAACCTAGAGCTGCTGGATGCAGTGCCTGAATGTACAGGACTGTAATGGTATTAAGGAGAACTTGGCTCAGCGGGCCACCCAGGCCAGCGCAGCAGGTTCTTCATCTACACTGCAGCCAGGATTTATTTTTCCTCTCACTTGGGTAGCAATCCTGGCTTCTATTTTAATATTTAGAAGGTAAGTTCAGTTGATGGACACTTTGCGTAATAAAAAGCTCTCCTAAATTATGTGCAGAAGGACGCACACAGGATAAAAAGTGGCACCACCAGTGCCCACGGCTTTCATGGAGTACATTTGTGAAGCCCAGGGCTTAGTTCTGGATATGTTTATAGCACTTTAGCTCTGTTTGTGAGTTTGGAACCTTTCCAAAAAAAGAAGAGAAACACATATATTATTGTTTATAATCTGCTTTATTCCTGCAAACCTTGAGTGAACAGACTTGTGGATTGCTGTTTAAATCCCTCAGTGCCTTTAACTACCGATACAGAAAGTGGTTAATGCGCATTCTAAACGAAGCTTGGCATCCACTCCAGGAAATCACTTTAATTGAGAAGCATTAAATGTTAAAATGATTTAAAAAAAAAAAAAAAAAAAAAAAAAAAAAAAAAAAAAAAAAAAAAAAAAGGCCAGCACACATATTGAGTATAAAAGTCCTGGCCATCAGTAATATGGTTTCTTAGTTATCGTATGCCTCCAGCCTGGTGAGCTTTAAGCCCTGCAGTTGACAGGTGTCGAAAAAGGGACTTTAATTCTCGAGGCCACTATCTGCAGGCAGCCACCCAGGAGCTGGCCAGTGAGCAGGCAGCCTTCAAGGACTCCACTTCAGAGGAGGGCAGTAGCTGTCAACTTTATGAATGTTTGTTTTCCTGCAATAATAAACTAGTCCCAGGTGACTAAAATATGAGATTTAACCCCAAAGTCCTTGCCTGGACTTTCCATTGCTGTGCAGCAGCCATCTGTTGAACCCTATTTACTATTTTAATAGCCTTTAAAAAAACTGCTTTTTTTTTTTTTTCACTGCAAGTGTGTGCCAAGCCTGCTTTTTTGGGTCTATATTTTATCTTTCATAGAAGCAGTACTCAACCTTTCTCAAATTCCCAAACCCTTCCCAGCCACAGGAGATCATGGTCCAGGCTCAGCAAGCAAAGAAAATCCAACAAATCTTTTCTTAAAAAGCCCCTAGGGACAGCTCAGTCTCTATCAGCATTGTAAACTGTGACCAGTTCAGTGATCCACTGAGCCATGCAGGGTGTCAGTCGGTTTTGTGACACTTTTCTCTTGGGAGGCCTGCCCGTGGTTCCACTTTTGACCATATCAATGTTTTGAGAAGGGAAAATATATCTTATCAGGTACAGCCTGTGATTTGTTCACTACAACTAAAATAACTTAGTTTGTATATAGTATTTAAATTTGATTATTATGTTTGGGGAAAAGACCAAAAAAATTTTTAAATCACTGAAAGGAAAGAGTGTTAATGGGAAATCCTGAAAGCACATTGGCAGAAATAAGAGGGAAAAAATGAATGAAAGGTGATAAAGAGCTAAACGTTACACGCCAAAGCCCGTGTCTCTTTTCTCTAAAAGAATGTACCATACTCTTCGTAGAGCTGGGGCAGGTTATTTAAAAAACCTTTCTGTAATAATTCAGGTGTTTTTATGATCCCTTTAAAAGTATGATAAAAAAAAAAATTTCCCTTGTCCTAGTGACTTGGCCCCATTCTGTAAACATGGTTGTCCTTCCTACCACCATAGTATTTCTCCAGCAGCAGTAACTGAACACCATCTACCTCCCTGCAACAGCCATGACCCAGGTAATTATCCAAGCTGAGCTTGACCACCAATCCCTACATTAGCCAGGCAACAGAACTTTATGAAGAAAGGCATTATGAATTTTGAATGATAATAAAACAATTTCTAAGGGAATATAACAAAGAATGAAACGATTTTCCTTTTACACAGTAAAGGACAACTTTTAGACTATATCTGAAGAATTAAACTGAAGGAAGTGCACTAGGATATCTTGAAGCTCATCTCTTAATGATTTTACTTCTAGTTTAGCAATTGGTTTAGATTCACAGCATGGTCTTTGATCTGTTTCTAGTCATGTGGTTTTAACTAAATAGAATCTGGGTATATGGAGAAGAGTAGAAACATTGACTATTGAGCCTACATTTATTTCCTTGAGTAGGTCTTATTTAATGCTTTCTGGCCAGCTAATTTCTTTATTCTCCATTAAGCAGTTGTTCTTCTAGGATATCTGTGTCCAAAGGAAAATCTGAAAAAGAAAGAAAAGAAAGGGGCCTGGCAGGATAGCTCAGTGGTCTAAAGCACCTGCTTAGGAAAGCTTAGGTGGCTGCAGGGACTTCGGTTCGATCCCCGGCACCACATGCTGCGCCAGCCCTGCCCTCAGGGCAGGCTGAGCCAGCCATAAAAATAAATAAACAAACAAAAGTTCTGAAACAAGAAAAAAAATAATAATAATAATAAAAGAAAGGAAAGAAAGAAAGAAAGAAAAAAGAAAATGTGTAGAGCTGGCTAGCAACTTCTGCACAGGCAGATGCAGGGGCAGTATAAGTCCACTCCCACCGCATGCTGAGACAGCAATTGAGACTGGGCGTGATGGCATGCACCTGTAATCCCAGACTTGGGAGGCTGAAAACAGGAGGATCACTATGAGTCCAATCTGTGTAATGAGACTGTAAACCCTGTACTAAATACATAAAAAATAAAATGTAAAAGAAAAGCTTTCAGGAGCTGTTGTCCAGTGACCAAACCAAAAAAAAAAGGGAAGGAAAGGAAGAAAGGGAGGGAAGGGCAGAAGGAAGGAGAGAAGAGGGTGGGAGGAATGATAAAGGAAGGCAAGGAAGGGAGAGAAAGCGAGCAGCACCACACACAGTGACAGCGACGCAGGCACTACCACCGTCTGAGGAGTTTCGGTTTCAGTCCGGGTACTCCAGGATAGCCAACAGCTGTGATAGATGAGGTTGCCCTGCCCATCCTCCCCAGTCGGACTGTGGGCACTGTCCAACTTTCTGCAGTGAAAGCAACGTTTACTATCTGTGTTGTCCAAACACTAGCCACTTATGAGAAACAGCTATTGAGTAGATGTATGTGTATATTAAACTTAGAGGGGGGGGTTGCTTTTTCTTCTATTTTGAAAACCAAACCACTAGGTAAATGTTTTTTGAATTGCTAGAATTATATAGTCCAGCTTTTTACTTAAAGTGAATTGTGTCCACTTTTTACACTTAGTTTGAATGCTCAGCTTTTGAGGGCCGTTTATATTTTGATACTCTGGTGTAATCTAATGCTATGAAGTAACATACCTTAAATATAATATATAGAGACCATGCCACATTTAGGCATATGTAGAAAGTATTATATAATAAGTATTATAAAATGCTATGCAATTATATGTATTAAAAGGTATATATATCAAAATATTAACAAAATAATAAAAGTTATGCTACAAAAAAAATAGCTGCTGAGCACTTAAAGTATGGTGAGAGTGTCACTGAGCTTTTCGTTTCATTCCATGTTAGTCATTTTAAGTGTGAGGAGGCATGTGAGCCTTGTAGCTGTCACAGCAGACTGTGAGGCTGTGTTTGGATCCTCAGCCACACAGTGGTAATCACTAACAGGAAAAGTCTGCTCTGGCATTTCTACAATGAAATCCCAGTTCTAAATCAGAAATCTCGTGGCTTTTTTGTTTTTGTTTTTGCTTGTTTTCAGTAATTTTAAGGGCTGGTAATATAGCTGGGGTAGCGCACTTGCTAGTATGCCCAAGGCTCTGGGACCAGTCCTTAGGACCCCAAAACAAAGAAGTGTTCTTTCATTCCAGCTGAATTTCAGGACCTCTATACACACTAATATATCTCCTGCAGAGGAAAAAAACCTATATTGAAAATGTTTCTAGAAAATGTTTGTCTAAGAGTCGAGCTGAGGTGTTTGTACTTTCTTGCCTTCCTTACCCAAATACAGTTATTTTCACATCTTTAAGGAAAATGTTACAGTTGTAAATTTGAATGTGACAGGACAAACAGTAAAACTTACATTGCCAACAGATTATTTTTCTGCCTGTTCTCTTAAACTAAGGACAAGTGATTGTGCCCCCATGAAATTGCTCTTAGCAAAACCCAAGCTGCCTCCACTCAGTCCTTTATTAAATCTGGTATTTCATGGCTTTAAGTAGTTTTGGCCTTCAGAATTATATTTTTGGTTTCCTTCTGATGATACAAGTATCCCACTGTCCGCTCAACTTTTATTGTGTCAAGAGAGAAAATGTCCAGAAAACCAAATGAAAAAGCCAGACACATCAGCTTCTAAAGAATTTCCATATTTATTTTACACCGATTTACCATACACATCTCATGCCAACATACAGGAGGCACAAACAAATGACCAGCTCCTGCTCTCCAAAGTCACATGGCAATAAATAGTCCTTGTGGTGGTATTTTTCTTTTTTTTTTTTTTTTTTCAGGACACAGGACTTTTATTTATTAACTGTACAAAATTTACACAGGGAAGAATGAGGGCAACAAACCACAGCAGAAGGGATCTGGAACCTTGAGGTCTGAGTGCAAACTCGGAGCAGCTTCCAGGGTCCTCCAGCCCTAAGCCTGCTCGTTAGGCCAAATGCAGTCCCCAAGCGCAAAAGTACAGTGTGGTCCTTGTCTCTAGGTGGGCAGCAGGTGAGCGTGGGTGTCCTTGCCCTGTCCACCTGTGCTCTGCCGCTAAGCAAAGAAATGCTTGGTGCACCTCCCAGACCTGCAGCTGTCTCCTCACCAGAGCGAGCAGCATGAAACTGTGCTTTTAGTGTGGTCCTACCAAGCAGAGTGTGGATGGGATGACTGCTGAGCTCTCTCTTTTTGGCTCCAAAACTGTTAGCGCAGTTGGAGCAACTACGGCAAAAGGGGCCAATTGACCAATCCAAGAAAGAGAGAGCCAGTGATGTGCTTTTATTTAGCTTTCAGCATGCCCAGAGCCCGTCAGCAGCAGGCAATAAAACAAAACTCATTTCCGCTTAATTGAATTTTTCTTCATCTCACAGTTTCCAATTTTTAAAGTGCAATGTTTCAAAATGAGCTTCCTCAGGCCTTCCAGGCCCTGCAGGCTGAGGAGATGTGGTCACTAGTTCTATGGTTATAACCCAGGCGTCAGTTGTGGCAGACGGGGGGAGCTGTGTGGAGGCTTAGGTATCTTGGTGGACTGTCGCAAATCAGAAGCCTTGAACACCTCCCAAAAGAAGGCAGTTCTTAAGGTTCTTTTGTTTTTGTTTTCAGTACTTGGAACTAAACCCAGGGGCTTGTACATCATAGGCAAGCGCTTTACCACTAAGCCAAATCCCCAGCTCCCTTTTACCCTTTTATTTTGAGATAGCGTCTTGCTAAGTTGCCCAGGCTGATCTCAAACTTGAGATCCTCCTGCCTTCGTGAGTAGCTGGTATAACGTGACCAGCTTCTAGAAATTTTTTATACTTCATAGAAAAATCAATGTAAGTATGGAGGTCTAACAGCTTCCAGTTATATCACTAGATATTGTTTTAAAATGGCACAAAAAACTTTAAAGACTCTGCCAAATGCTTTTCTTAGGTTGTAATTTTCCTGTTGTTTCACTATATTAATTTCTAGGACCAATATTACCAGTACAGTAGTTGATGTTCATCCTATATTTGTCTATAACAGATGAGGCATGAAAGAAAATGCACAAAAAATGAAAAGGAATTGGCCCTGAGGGTACACAGCAAATCCTTGAGGGGCAACAAAAACACTGGCCAGCAACACGATGCAGCCATTGGGCCGATCAGTCCTTATGTAGTATTCCCCACACACACCATGGTTTTATTACTCAGGGGCAAATACAGAGTTCTCGACTGACGCCATTTCTCCTTTTTGCTTGCATGAATTACCACTGGAAATGCAAGGTGGGAGGTACTGGGGATGTTAATTTGTTCCAGTATTCAGAAGCTTCCTCCTCTAACCTCCTGGGTAGGCCATGCAGATAGTAGCTATTAGGTGGTCCATAGGAGTCAAAGGTAGGCCCAGATATTGTAAGTGCCTCTAATGGGTCTCACTTCAATGTTAAATTTATTCATGTCATTTAGCAAGGGAGCAACAACTACTGGGTAGTACCTGCTATCCCAATGATATTGACTGCTGGGCAGTACAGGAGCATCTCCAAGAGGATCTAAAGGAAATGCTCTGTTCCTCCCCATCTCCAAACCACAGACAGCAGTGGCACCAGCCCATCTATCAGGCCAGCCCAACCTGCAGGAAAATCATTTCAAACCTAAGCCCTGTCATACCTGTGCTTCTGATTGGGTGCCAGCGCTTCCTTTCTCTAGAGAAGTGGTTCTGGGGAAGGAATTTAATGCTATCCTGGCCTCCTGGTCAGTAGTCTTTCAAGATCTTTTCCAGCCCAAATGAAACCAAACACTACTGCTAATTTCACTGTGCAACCAACTCAGTTCCTCAGGAGACTTATTTTAGTAGTATAAATGAGCCGCCTATTCTTCCATTGTTGAATTAAGAATATGATCAATTCATTTCCAAATACAAAACCTGGTCAGTTTAAATTGATTTTCAACAATGCCACACAATCGCCAAAAATACGAAGTACCTCTGATCCTAAGCCAGATAGTCAAGGTGACAGTCACCTAGCTGACACAACTTTCCCACTGGACTGCCTAGATTTTCACTGTGTATTACGAGCAGCCTTCCCATGCCTTGTAGTCTAGCATTTGTGTCTCTGTCCCCAAAGAGCATTCACCTCATTGGGGAATTTCAGTAACACAGAACTGGACAGACCTAACACACCACATCCATAAATATGGAACCTCAAAATAGCATGTTTGAAGACTCTGCAAGCGAAGGTGAGGGCAGTTGCAGCCCACCCGAAAGCAAAGGTACAGTACAAACCTGATCAGAGAAAAGGCCGCCTGATGCCTGACCCAGGAGTTTACTGACCCTAGCCTTTGAAGAAGCTTAATTGAACTAAGTATAGTATTGAACTGCGGCTTACAAATGATACAACAACTATTGCTTCCTTTAGTCTGCCTACCACACTCCTGAATCCCTGCAGTCCTAAAAATATAATCCACCCTTCACAGAAGAGAGGGTCTCTAGGGCTGCTGGTCTCATCATGTGAAAAGTGAGCAACACCTTGCCCTTTCCTACCCCTCTGATCTTAAAGGATTATAGGACTAGAAGGAACAAAGCATGCTTTCCAAGGGGCGGAAATGAATTCCAGCTGGCTACATTTCTAGCTGCACACCGGAGTTTTGGAATTCTCAAGAGAGCATCCTGACAGCACAGAAGTACAGCCTGTCACAGAGTGGCAGCTCATAAAGCAGGGACAGGCCTTGCCCTGCAGGCTGAGTGACTCCAAGAGAGATGCTGCACTCCCAGTGGAGTGCCAGGGAACTCTGGGATTTCTGAGTGCAGCCTAGAGCCCAAGGCATGGCACAAGTCCAGCCAACAGCCCGGAGATGCAGCCCAAAAACCACCTGGAACTCCTTTGATGATTTTAAGGCTGCTCCCTAAATTATTCCTCCCAGCCAAACTCAGCCAAAAAAAGAAAAAAACACTGCTGGTTCCTGGAAGCGACCATGATTGTCCTCCAACTGAGTCAACTTGTGCAGCAGAGGACATTTTCACTTTTAAGAGAGAGGAGGAACAGTCTGCAAAGCTCACCTATGCCAGCTCCCTCAAAGCAAACCCTCCCGGCTCATTTTTACCCCCAGGGGCCCGGGATCTCAGGGACTGGCATCTGCCAAGGAGACTGCACGGTCAGAACCCCAGTGCATCTGCAAAGGTTTTCACTGATTGTCGATCTGCTCTCTCCATGGTCTCGCTCTGATCACTTTGCAGCCCACATCCTATCTGGTAGAGTAAATGATACGTCAATTTAAAGGCACACTGCACCAGAGGGACTCACTGGCCAGTCTGTGAAGGTCCAGGGCCTCTCAGCTCCAGCCTCCAGAGTCACCTGCAATGAAAACCACTTCTTGCTATCAAGGATTCAGTGATACAGACTGGATTTCTTAAAAACCAAAACTGATAAATATTCTCTGGTTTGTACTTCTGAGTAAGAAAGAAGTCCTGTCTTCACAACAACCAACAAAAAGGGAGGGGGCTTGCTTTTACTACCAAACTGTCGCCATCAACATTTTCACCAACCTTTAATAACTGACATTCATTTTGAGAATCAGGGTCTAATTAAGGTGGTCCAGAAATTATTTCCTTATACTCAGGGGTTGTGGTGCCTCTACCTCAGGAATCTGGATTCCGGTGAGGGCAGTGGTTTGGGAGGCATTGTGTGAGACACAACTTTTGGAGCAGAGATCCCAGGGCCAAGCTGGCCTGTCACAGTCACCTCGTGTCAACAAAGCACTAAGCAGCCGAAGCCTCTAAGCAGGGTGGGAGGGGAAGAGCCACAAGTCAGCATCCCCGGAGCTCTAGGCTGTCCACCCCTGTGCTATGTGTGAGATGAGGCTGCTCTCCCACCACCTCCCAAGAAAGCAGCGCCCTGATGTGGTTTCACAGCCTTCTAGCAATCAGCAGAGGACTTCCATTGAAAATAATGGAAATTCACATTGGTGCACCTTTGATCCTTAAGAACCAAGTCTCTTTTGATCCTTGAAGACATCCTCTCAAGCCAGGATTGGTAGGATGGGGAGGAAGAGAAGTTTAAAAAGGAGGGTGATCCATTTCATCAAGCCAGGAGGCTGGGCTAGTTGGAAAGTCGGGATAGCCTACACTGCTTCCTGTAGAGATGTCAGAGGTGGGTCCCCCAGCCATGGCTCTCAGTGTCTGGTTCACTCCCTGCCCTGCATGCGCAATGATGCCCAAATTACTGTCCACCGTGTAATCCAGCCCATTCAGCAAAGGAGCGTGGGATGGCAGGGACGATATAGAGGATGGAGACTGGGGTATTCCGTAGGGGCTCCCATCCCTCAAGTCCTGATAGGATTGTCCTGTCCCGTCCATGGAGAAGCTCCCATTCATTAACTGTCCGCCTGTAACGTCCCCCACGTTGCCATAAATCCTATTGGTGTGGCCAAGTTCTGAGAGAATTTGATCCTCTGTGGACAAAAGAACGGAGATTTATTGTCAGCCCCCAAGACTATAGTGGTCCCTGCTCTTCACAACCTAGGAATACACATGACCAGGAAAGATGCCCAAAAGCATCAGCTGCCTTCCTGCCAAACACGGGTCAGCCACCAATATGTCAGTCATACCCAGAGACCAACCTGAGCCAAGGCAAAAAACAGAAGAGACACCTGCTCAAGACTAAATTTCCAGGTTCCAGAAAAGTGGAAAAATGTTTGGCAAGCTTTGTGGCCTTGTGTGGTTCATGTACCAAGACACTCAGGCTACACTGAGGAGTATCAATCCCCAAGGGTACTGGGGCTGTGTTATCCACATCATGAAGGGAAACTGTGCTGGCAAGATTTATTCTGAAAGCTTTCAGGCTAAGAAATGGGCATGGTTGGGAATCAGCCCATCTAGTGAGGGCAGCTGAGGACCACTCTTAGACATGTGTACAGAATCCTTCTGTTCTACCTATAGGTTCAATAGGAAAGGGTTTCATTTCTCTAGTAAGCTCTCTTCACACAGGACAAAGAATAACTTGATTAAAGTGAATAAACCCTCTTGTTTCTTGGAGAATTTCATTAAGGGGAACTAGTGAAGTCTCTGCCACATGAAAGAATTCAACTCTCCAACAGAGTGGAGCAGTTTTAGTCTTACACAGTTGTTTATTGTTTAGAATAACAATGATATGTTAGCGTGGGACCCACCTGCACCCAATAGAAATGAGCTACAAAGTAAGATTTAACAATTCTAGCTATTCCAGGTATGGATTTAGCCAGCTACAGTGAGGTTAAATCTCTCAGTCTTTCCCAATCCTGTGAAGAGACCCAGAAAGTGAACATAAGACTCTTGGACCCTCCTGTGGGGCCCCAAACCATGTGTTGCAAGGGAGCTGGTCTTTGGGCTGCACAGATCTCTGAACTGAGCCCAGCCTACTCATGATAGGCAGCTATTCCAGCCTCTGTCCCTGGGCTGGTTTTTTTTTTTGTTTGTTTGTTTGTTTGTTCGTTTGTTTGTTTTTGGTTTCTGCCATGGCCTGTAAATCAAACCCTATAGAAATCCTCCCAGCCTATATCAATACCCATGCTTTTGAGTCCCCATTCTACTCATGAAAATAAGACAGTGGGGGACTCATGCCCTTGAAGGGGAGCGGGAAGGTGAGACTCAGTTATATGACAACCTACAACGAGGGCCCTCTGTGGGAGCCATAAACCATGGTACAGATGTGCTCAGCTTTGCCAAGCACACCCACAGCTGGCTGTATTCACTGATCCTGTGGCAGCTGTGAGATGCGCACAAGGAGGTGGTATCTCTAGTTATAAGTGGGGAGAGTGAGGTTCACAGGACACTTGACAGAGCCACACTGGAATCCGGGTTTCTGATCCTTCCCCCAAATAGAATATCTTCTGTACTGGAGGATTCAGTAGCTGTGACCAGTTACGGTTATTTGCAAACAATCTGAGGATCCATAAGATACAGTAATTTGCGGTGCTGCTGATGCACAAATTTCAGTATAGCGCATGCTGCAAAGCTGTGTGTAGGGGACAGGATGGAGAGTGGTGGGCCAAGGGGTCTCAGAAGCAGCAAGTTCTCCATCTCACATGCACTCACAGTATTGTTTTCCCAGGACAGGGGACCCAAAAGATCATTCTAGGGAATCGTGGGAAGAGGCCAACATGACCACAGAGGGGAGCAGTGCAGGCACAGGATTGGGAAAAAGCCCTGCGTTCACAGCTGCACGAGTTGCATGGGCTCTGTTGGCAAAAAACAAGTGAAGACTCAGGGCCATGGGACAGCTATGTCCCAGGGAACCCAGCTTTACTATCTAAGCAACAGCACTCTCATTTTCTACTCCTGGTCCCACTACAAAGGATCACTATCTCCTCCCCTCTCCCCCCCCCCCCACCACACTTGGGGAAACGCCTCTGCTCAGGAGGGGAGTTGACAAGGGCTCAAGAAAGACACCTTCTACCTGCCAGGGATTACTGCCCAGGGGACTTGCTTTGAGACTCGGCCTCACCCCTCCAGCCCAGCTCACCTCGAAAGCTCAGCTCACTGTCACTAACCCCACAGTCCTCTGCCGAGCTCTCCTTCTCCTGCTTGCTGCCTCCGCGGCTCCTCTTGACACTCTTATAGAACTGCCCCCAGCGATGCCGCCCTGCATCCTTCTTCAAGCGTTTCTCCTTGGCCCTTCTGTTCTGAAACCAAACCTGTCACAAAGTACAAGGGACACACTCAAGGGGCATCTACTACAAGTTAGAAACCTCCGGGACTCCCAAGGCAGCTGGCTGAGAAGGGACTGGGGCCTCAGTGGAATACAGGATGCCTTACACCTGGGTCTCAGAACTCTGCAAATGCCCTGGGGATCAGTGATGACATTCACCAGGTGACTGTCACTCACAGTCCCCAAATCTTCCTCAGATAAAAGGTCCTCCCTAGACATAGGGTCCTAGCTCTGAATACCATCCCTTCCTGCTAGAGGCCCAGTTCCCCAGAGAGCATCTCACCTGTACGACCCTCATGTCCAGGCCTGTCTCAGAGGAGAGCTGCTCCCTTACGTGCCGGGCAGGCTTAGGAGAGTTCTTGTAGGCGTTCTTCAACGTCTCCAGCTGCTTCGCGGTGATGGTAGTCCGTGGCCGCTTTGCTCCTGCCTCAGAGTCATCTGCAGTGAAAACCAGCTTCCTGGAATCAGCCGATCTGGGACAGCCAGGTCTCTGCCCACCCTCCTCCCTTCTTCCCCCTGCTGAGTGCATCTGCTCTGGACAGGGCAGGGGAGGTACAGTCCCCACCCTGTGGGGACCCTGCTCCTGTAGTGCAGCCTTTCACAAAAACCTGCTGTCCTCCCAGCCTCTGTCTTCCGGGACAGCCCAGCCTCTCAAGCCTTTCATCAGCCTGAATATGAATAGCTGCACTCATGTCCTATCATGGCACACTGCTTAGATATCCTAGGGAGTCTTTCCCAAGCTGTAAAGGTCAGCTGGCCAAAGTGACATGAGCACACTGCTGTATCCCTGAGTGAGCTGCAAGCGTTGCATGAATTTAGTTCTCACAATTCTTGGAGGCGGAAGACCTGGCTTCCACCTTCTTCTTGAGTGAGTGATGGAGCGACAACCTTCTGAAGTCTGGGGGCCACACTGCCTGTCCTGCAAGGGCAGCATGTTCTAGGAACTGCACAGTTGTGTGCTTGGGGACATAATGTCACGCACCTGGCACGGTGCAGAGGTCCCATGGACCCTCTTCTTGCACTGTTTTCTTCTCCAGAGAGCCACTATTGTCCCAGACTGTTCTCAACTCACCCCTCCTTAGAGTCCCCTGGGTAGGGGGCATCCAGAGCCTTGCAGCAATGGCTTAGATAGCAATGCAAAACAGAAAGACCTCCAAAATACTTTAGGTTCTGTTAGGAGCCAGGCCCTTACGTTCATATTTATAGAGTTTACAGCATGACATTGTCTGATCCACATTTGAATTATGCAATATGAAATTATGTAGTTTTAATATATGCATGGCCCTTATGTATAAAATTTTAACAGAAGTATCATGGAGGCCACAGTTGTACATGCCTACAAGCCCAGCACTCTGAAAGGATGAGTCAGGAGGATTGCAAGTTTGAGCCCAGACTGAGCAACTTAGAAGCTTACTAAGACCCTGCATCAAAATGAGAAAGGGAAAGAAAGACAGAGTCAGAGACAGACAGGCAGGCAGACAGACAGACACAGGCAGACAGATAGGCAGGCAGGCAAAGAGACAGGCAGGCAGGCAGGCAGACACAGAAGAAAAGGAAAAAAGAAAAAATAAGGGAAAAATGGACTGGGGATGTAGCTTTGTGCAAAGCTTTGAGTTCACTCCCCAGTGTAGAAACAAACAAAAAAATATCAAAACTGTGAGCCATGTGCAGTACTGCACACCTGCAGCGCCAGCTGTTCACAAGACCGAGTCAGAGGATCAGTTGAGCCAAGGAATGTGGGACCAGCTTAGGCAGTGCAGCAAGACCTCACCTCAAAAAAATTTTAATTGATGGAGCATGATTTAATTTCAAAACAGGCTAGCCCAATGAATTAGAAATTACCTACAGCCAGACGACAATGCCCGTGGGGACTTGGTACCTGTCACTCCAGGTAGTGGCCCTTAGGTGCTGCACCAATGCTCATGTGTACAAGACTTTCTTCTTGTGATTATGGGGACTACTATGCTGTTATTTTAACATTCACTGTTATTATAATTTAAGATCTTTTTTATATCCTATAACAATGTCATCCAAGTATTCATTAAGTAGCAGTGGCAGTGCTTGTGCTGAAAAATGTACCCAAAAATCAATAACTTTGGTGCGGAAGTTAAATGTGATAAAACACTATAAGGAAGGCCAAGCAAGACCATGGTACCCTGGGCTGTTAATTTAGGAAAGAGCATTCAGCAAGGTACAAAGATAATGCTGAGAAAATAAAAAGCAGCATTAAAGCCAAGATGCACTTCGCCCGTTATGGATTGGTGTGCTAGCAGGCTACATCCCCCTCTACTTTCTTACATTAATTCCTCTGGGAAAATCAGTCTTAACATGTGTTAGTTTTGAATTATGCAAAGTCTCCCAGAACTAGCCCCTGGCATAAAAATCCAACCTCTTTATATTGAAAATGCAGATAGCCAAGGAGAACAAATGAACAAAATCGTTCACATTAAGGACATATAGCTGATATCAGATCCTTTGCTGAGCTCAAGGGAGGGAATTACAAGCCTGAAAGAAGGTTTAGGGTAGCGAAGAGAAAGGAAGCCAAGTTAGAAGGCAGCCAATCATCCTACACACATAAGCTTCCCGTGCTGCACCAAGGGTCATTCTGCCCCTAGCAGGGGAAGCCCGGGGAGCCCATCAGAGGTGCCATCAGCTACTTCAGGGCACATCCCTGCCCTGTCTGCACGTCTCTTCCACATGGGTCTCACTCCTATTTAACATCCCATTCACAAGCTTCATTCCACTTAAGCCTCAGGAAAAACCCCTGTGTGCCCAGGGCTGTGATCCCCCATATTTAGCCAAGGAGCTTGGACTCAGCCAGTCACCCAAACTGCCCCACAGAGCTCCAAGTTTGTGTGGGTGTCGGCCAAATTCTGTTATTTAGTGTCTTCCACTGTCCTACAGAGGTCAGCTATTGGGTGAGTACATTTCAGAAAATGATAATCCCACAATGTGATTCTTGCCACCCCACCTAGATCAGGCCCACTCTCTGTCTAGGTGTGCCTTGTCTGGAGTCATCTATAGCACAAGACGACAGAGCCCAGAGGCTCTAACAGTGAGAAGCAGCATAGCCCCAGGAGAGTTAGTGCCGGGGTGCTCTCTGGGGGAGAGTGTTGGCGTTAGCTATCTCATTATCACTCAGTCCATCTGCACCGACAGCTTATCCGTAACGAGCCACCCAGCTCTCCGTGATGATCTAGTAGATTCCAGGGCAATCCCATGGAGTTAACCAGGGGCCAGAGTGGCAGCAAAGAGCACTGGGATGGGTCTGCAGAGGCCACAGCTCTCTAAAGGAAGAAGACTGGGTCCTCCTCCTGCCTGGAAAGAACACAGCGAGGGAGATGGTAGGAGAGGAGGTCCCCAAAGAGTGAGGAAGCGCCTGCCATGGACATCCCTGCCCCTTCCTACCCCTGGCAAAGCCAAGCTTGACCCAGCTGGATCACCAGAAGGGCACCTACAAATGTCCTCTGCCTCTTCACCACAGACCCCTTATTTGATGGTGTATCTATTGAGCAAAAAACTAACTTCCCATGAACTTGTTTGGATATACAGTGTGTGAGCCCAGGGAGGATGTGGAAGAAGGCACATTAATGGTTGGTGTCCTCTCTTCCTTTCTTTTCTTTTTTTTCTTCCTTCTCTCCTTCCTTCCTTCCTTTCAAGTCCACAACTTTCAACAATAGTTGCTTTCCACAGTAACACCCTGAGTTGACAAAAATTCTAATAAAATGATCCTTTTTTTTTTTGAGACAGAGTCTCGCTGTGCTGTTCAGGCTGGCCTTGAACTCACTTTTGTGACCCAGGCTGGTCTTGAACTCACAGTGATCCTCCTACCTCAACCTCCCAAGTGCTGGGATTACAGGCGTGTGCCACCATGCCTGGCTTAGTAAAATGATCTTGATGTTCTATGAGTTCATGATTCTGAGAATTTTAGAATCCCAAATTCAGACTTCCTCCCAAGGGTCCACATGTGAGTGAGGAGGTAGAGGAGGGCCTGCTGGAGGGAGAACCAGCTCAGCCTCGCTGAGGGAAGCACAGCAGCTGTGGATGGGCCCTGGCTGCCCAAGAGCATGGCACGGACAGCAAGAACAGCAGCCAACTCGGCTCCAGCTAAGGCAGGTTCCCAAGTGTGGCTGCTAAAGGCTTGCCTGCCCTGCCAGGGGCCCCTGCAGCAGTGTAGGCAGAGTGGGCCGCAGTGACAAGGCTGAGCATGGGTCCTCCCCACACATAGCTGCACACTCTCCCTCTTCCCTTGGCAGATGGACTGGACACTTGCTCCACATTAAGTGAGGCTATCAGAAGCCCCAGGAATCAGCACTTCTAAGTCCCCAGCCTTAAGAAACACACAGTCTCAGGGGAGCTCAAAAACAAACGTGGTTGTCCTTGGAACGGTGACACAACCAATGCTGGCCTCTCACCCACTGCAGCTTTTAAGGTGCTGAGGTAAATGTGTACCCTGACAGTGAAAGCACAGAAGCAGCCCAACGTGAGTCCACTGTGGACCAAGCTCCCAGCTAACCTTTAGCCCTCTCCAGCCCAGGCAAGTCGCTCCCAAGATGACAAGGCCACTGTGTGGCATGAGCAACAGGGACACTCTCAGAACCACAGCTTGCTTGAAGCTTTAATAAAGCAGCAACTGCTAGTGGGCTGGGCATGTTCAGAATCGAACCTAGTAACTGTGGCACTCTGGGAAGACCTCTGGGGGGCTTGGGCTGGGAGAGAAGGGTGGGACTGCGAGGGAAGGCACCTCAGGCCAATGGACAAAGGCCCAGAGGGAAACCTGCAGGGCAGTGTTGCTTACCATTCTGCTTGGCTGTCTCGTAGTCTTCCTTGCACACTAGCCGCCCATCCTCCATGAGGTAGAACTCATCCCCTGTGGCCAACTGCCGGTTGCAGATGATACAGGCAAAGCAGTGCAGGTGGTAGACAAAGTCCTGGGCCTTGCGGACCACCTGGGTCGGGGGGATGCCCTGCTGGCAGGCTGTGCATTTTGTGCCAAAGCGTCTGTTGGGGCAGCAGAAAAGGATTAGGGTGGGGTGGGGGGGCAGGTCTGGGGGGCTTCCTCACCTTTAGGTGACTCCTGGAGGGCCCCGGGCTCTGGAGGAAGTGCAAACCAGGCACCGCAGGGCCCGCCTTTCACAGGACACCTTGCATCTGCATTCGCACTGGTGCCCTGCAGAAAGCCCTCTTCCCACCTCCATGGCCACACCCCAGAGCCTGCACCCTCCTGTGCGCAGACCTGGAGGCAGGGGTCCCAGGAAGCCACACTGTCAGGCCCCAGAGCCTCTCCAGGGCAAGGAGTGTGCAGATGTCAGTCTGGAAAATGCTGCTTCAGACTTCTTCCTGCTCTGCCCCTTTCTAGAGAGGCACCAAGGCAAGGGGAAGCCACACACTGCTACCCTGTGCCAGAGCTAGGGGGAGGAGCAGCAGACAGGCATAGTGCAGGAACCATCGGCGGGGTCCTTGCGGGATCCCTAAAGCCATACATGGAGCCGTGCCAAGCATCAGAGAGCAAGGTGGACATCTGGAGTCCAGCAAAGACATGGGCAGTGCGGAGGAGGCCTGCCACAGGTGAGCCTTCCCCACTCCAGGAAGGAGGCAGGAGGGGCGGGGAAGCAGGGGCAGAGTTTAAAACAGCAATCAACCTAATTATTCATGACACTTCACACAGCAGAACTTTATCTTCTTCAGGATGAAAGACTTCGCCTAATGGATCTGGGGAAGGTTTGATTTTAATGGTCCTTTTAACTAATGCTTATAGGCAGCCTGATTTCCCCTGAAAGGACAGTACATATTTCATCCACATTAATACCAAATAAATTAATTATGGTCATGGCTATCATGATGAATCCCAGATTAATGCAGAATGATGGGTCTCTTATGCAGTAATGATACCTGCTGAGGGGGCTGCAGGGGCCCGCGGCGGGCACAGGCAACTGCAGCTTCAGAAGCACCCCCACCCCAGCAACACGCTGTTCTGGACAGATGTGGGGGTTCTCTGAGAGAGCCAGGGGTGTGGCTGGGGGCTGCTATTCTGAGACTGGTAGAAGAAGGGTATCAGTGCATGAGGAGCTGAGACTGGGCTTGAGAGGGCCCCAGGCTTCTGAATTCCTGGAAAGTCTTTGAGTCTGGAGGCAAAGGCCCTGAGCTGGGCCTCTCTTGAGCCAGAGCTGGAGTTGGGGGTTTCAAGGTCTGAAGTTCAGGATGGGCTTTGTGACCTCCACCCAGCCCCTCCCCACACACAATTGTTTGGACTCCTTGGCTTGGGGGCCTGAGCTTTCCTATGATTTTCAAAGAGATTCAAGAGCCGGAAAAGCAAGCATTTGTTAAATAATAAAATCATAGTGCCAGAGGAGATGTACAGAAATGGCTCAAGCTGAGAGCGGAGAGCAGAGTGGACGTCAGCTCCGGCCTGTTCCGCCCTCTCAGAACAAAGGTAAGCAGCAGCCTGCGGCCACAACACTGTCCAATCGTCACATCACCAGCAGCAAAGGAGAGGTGGGCAAGCGTTCCACTCTGTTCTCCAAGAATGTGTATGTTTGGGGACCAGAGATAAAGCATGCACCTGTGTCACCAGGGAGTACCATGTTCAAAGGCCTGTGGTCCTTACTTCCCACCCAACCAATCCACGAAGCTGACTTTAAAGTAAAGCAATGCTCCCACCCCTCAGCCCCTCCCATGAAATCACCTAAATCCAAATACTTGGTCCATATCCTTTCCAGAAGAAGCTGGGGGCAGAAGATCTGGAATTTCCCAAAGGCAAAATCCCACCTTGATGGCCCACGCAATAGAGCCCAGACCTGAAGAAAAAGCTGAAGGGAGACCCTGGAACACAGCAGAGACCCCAGCGGTCTCTCTATGCAGAAGGCCACATCACTGTCACCTCTAAAAAGCAGGAAGAGTTTTCAATAGCCAGAAGCCTGGTTGACACCAGAGCACCAGAGACATGAAAGATAACGGGGGTATAAATTTAATCTGCAGACCGACAGTGATTCATGCAAAAGGGTGGCAAGTGCACAAGAAAAATGAAAAATAAATGGACTTTCCCACCAGCATTTTTTAGCAATTGAAGCAATTTTCCTGATTGTGGGATTTATACGATGGTAAGTAGAAGTTGCTCCTCATTACCTTTTTCTCCTGGAGCACAGCCAATAGGACCCTTGTGGAGAGCCTGCAGGGCCCCCTGGCCTGGCCCGGCCTTGAGAGTGACCTTACCCACCTCTCATCAGAGCCAGTGGACCCAGAAGAAAGCGCTGTCTGGTGTGTGTGTGTGTGTGTGTGTGTGTGTGTGTGTGTGTGTGTGAATGCAGGGCTGCTGTGGAAGACACTGTCCCTGAGCTTCCGATCTTGGGTCACATGACCAAGGCCTACAAGCTCTGTGACTGGCTGTGACAGGGGATCCCTGGGCTTGAAAGGGCATGGAGCTGTGAAGCTGGCTGCTGCACAGAGAACCGGCCGTCCAGCCATGCTGATCAAACCTGAAGGGTGCTGGGCTTGAGGAAAGATGCCTGATGGCTTCCAGGAGAGGTTCCAGGGAGCACCCCTGGGTGGCATCACTGAGCACCTGCTGGGCGCAGGACTCTGCCCACTTGGGTGTACCAGGCACACTCACTTTGCAGAAGTACATTCTTATCAGCTGGCCTGGCCTGGACCGGATACCAGGGACAGCCAGTCTCCCAGGACAGCAGGAGGAGTTGGTCCAAAATGAGAGGGAAAATGCAAGGAGGAGCTTGCCAAGAGCCCCCGCTCTGCTACCTCCTGACCAACACTGCAGAAATGCTCCTACCCTGAGCAGCACACAGCAGGCCGGGAGTGAGGACCAGAGGACCCGCTGAATGAATGAGTCAACTGCCCCTTAGATCGCGTGTGCAAGGACTCAGGAGGCATCGGCTCTCAGCATCACAGCGACAGCTCCTGTCAAAAGCTTTTCAAAGAGAGAACTGAGCCCTAGGCTAGAACAAGGCTCAAGGTTATAGAACACAAAACTTTGCTTCCTTTTTTGTCACTGGCACGTCCATCCCACAACCATCGCCCATGTGGCCAACCTGGAAGAAGAGTGAGTGTCACAGATGACAGTCTGAAGCTCAGGAAGAACAGATGTTCTTTTGTATTTGCCTTTTTTTTTTTTTTTTTCTTCTCCATTACTGAGAATGACCCAGTTCCCTCACACTGAGCTGCATCCCCAGTGCATCCTCTCTTTTGTTTTGAGACAGGGTCTCACTAAGTTGCCAAGTAGGCTTGAACTTGTGGTGCTCCTGCCTCAGCTTCCCCGTACAGAGGTGAGGGACGGGAAGGGCCCAGGCATCCCTGCCGGCTCTCAGAGGCTACCTCAGGAGGGACCCTGCCTTCTCTCCCTGTCCTACCCTCTGCTCCAGTGCTTGGGCTGGGCTCCCATCCTGTACACCTGTTCTTTCCTGCTGCTCTTGACAGATGACCCAGGCCCCTCAGCAATGCAGGGACAAACATCAGGTGTCAGATTCCTGCAAAAGGGCAGCAGGAAAGCCCTGAAAACAGCCTTCTAGAACCAAGGGCCCATAAATCCCACAGCATGATGGCTCGTGTGTCCCTGACTTTACGTGCTGCCCACCAGCCCCGCTGCTGCCCACCCTGCCCCACATCACCCATGCCATCCTTGGCCAATGCAGCTCCTGGCACACCATCACTCCTGCATGACTTCAGTACCACGCAGACCATCCTCTGTCTCAGTTCTCTGCCCTCTGTCCTGAAGCACACACCCCCACCTTTCAGCCACACACACCAACGGGATTCCCAAGGCCTTGCTGGCCCTAATAACTGCTACACAGCCACAAGGTCTTCCAAACATCCTCTGTGGGTCACCACTTGCTGTCTGGACAGCACCCCCGATACATCCTCCAGCACCCTGACTCCATGGCTTCCACTGTGCCCCGCCACCATCCTTCACCCCCCTGGTGACCTCACTTCTCTCTGTAGCCAGCAAAGACGCCATGGTCCCTGACCCTTCCCTTACAGCCTCCTTTCCCGTCTCAACCCACCACCTTCTCCTGCCTGCACTGGTGTCTGAACAGATGAGAAACACATCACCTTGCTGGCCAGGCTCCCTGGGCCAGGCCCACAATCTGTGGGCCTCAAGAGGGCCCCGGAAATCACAGTCGGATCCCTCTCCACCTCTCAGGCCCTTCTCTCCAGTCTTTACCTCATTCTCAGCCAGTGACCCTCCTAGTTCCTAGACCCTGGAGACATGGACAGCCCCAGGCATAGGGATTGCTATGTGTGCCCACGATCCTGCCCGTGTGCTGGCATGGTGGCTGAGGGCCTGGCTCCCTGCAGGTAGACAGCCTGTCCTGCCCAGGGCCCACATCCACCTGGACACAGGGCACCTGGTAGCCCCCCTCCAGCAGCTTTCCCCGGGCTTCCACCGTTTCCCCTCTAGTCCATTCTTCCCATCTGCCTACAAGCAGGCTGTTACTGCTGCTCACTTATGCACCATAAACGCTTCACCTCACTTCCTTAACCACCCGTTTCACCACTGCCTTTAAAACAGCGCTTCTCAGAAGGTCGGCACCTGAGGCTGCCCATGGCCCTGCACCCAGGCTTTCTCTTCAGTCCGGCCAGGTGGGTAGTACTAACAGAGGGCTGGTACCTGGACCAGGTGACCTTTCTACACTGACACAAAGCCCCGCATCAGCACCACCCAGCCCCACCTCCCAGCAAGCTCCACCAGCGTCTCAGAGCACCGAGCACCCAGCCACAGAATCCAGCTCCCTGAATGAGCGTCCAGACCTCCCTGCAGGGCCCATGCCTTCGGGATGCCCAGACTCCAGCGCCTGATCTTCCCTGACAATCTGCCCCTCGCAGGTCACAGCGATTTCAGTTCTTCCAACTGCTCAGGCCAAGAGGCCTGGCCACTCCATCGGTCCCAACAGCAAATTCTGCTGATCTGCCCCCCGTTATGTCAAGCGTCTGACTGCTTCCACATTTCTGCTGCCTCCCTGGTTCCAGTGGCTGCGAGCCTCCGCCATGTTGTCTCACCTCCACATGGTGGCCACGAGTCCCACTCTCTCACTCCAGACCCACCCACAGAGATTCCCACCGCGCAGCGTCCACGTTGAAATCCCTCCCATGGCCTCAGCACCCACCACCCGCACACTTCCAAACCATGTGACCTCACTGCCAACACTGCCCAGGCCATTCTGCCCCAAAGCGTAGACCTGCTCTGGCTCTGCTTCCACTTTAGGAACTCTTTCTCTCTCCAGACCCCAGCAAGGCCCACTCTGGTAGTTCCACAGGTGTCCCCTCAAGTATCTACTTCTCAGGGGACACTCCCTTACCACCCTCTCCCAGCACCTCCTTTCCCCACTGAGCACTTACAATTTGCTCCCCTCCCCCTCTCAGGGAGACAAGCTCCTCCATGGCGGGCCTCCTCGGCTTCTGTTCATGGGCGACTCCACAGCCTCGAGCAGCGCTGGCCCCTCCCCACAAGTGGTCAGTGAATGAACGAGTCACACAGTCTTTCTTTGCATGGTTAACAAAACAAGTCCAGAGAAGGTGGACAACCTACCTAAGGGCCTTACAGCTGAGAACAGGGGCACTGGATTGGAGCCCAGAGCCCTTTCTCAGAGCAAAAAGGCAGCCAGTGGGGACCAGCCAGGTCGTGTGTGGAATTGCCACAGAACCATGCTGTCCTGAGGCGACAAAATACTGCATAACTTGGTTTTCTGCTTTAACTGCACAGTGGTGATTTACTGCAGGCCATATATTTTTTTTGCGGTTGACACTTCCCTACATGTATTTCTTTTATCTATCACCACACTTGACAGGTAAGCTGCTGATATTTACTGTTACTGTATGTACTAATATTTCCAACATATATCATCACCCACTCTAAGGCCACCACCATGTCATGGGCACATAAAGCTATGCCCAAGTATGGTCAGCCTTCTCCAGATGTGACCCTAGTCTATACCCCAGAATGTTGGAGACTTGGGGAGGGAGACGCACCTCGCCTTCCCCAACCCCTGCTGAGTGCACACAACCACACATGCACCTCCGTGGCCCACCAGGATTGCTCCACAATGAGCTGCTTTTTTGTTGTTGTTGTCTTTTTGAGACAGGGTCTCACTATGCAGTTCAGGCTGGCCTTAAACTCACTTTTGTAGCCCAGTCTGGTCTCGAACTTGCACTGATCCTCCTGCCTCAGCCTCCCAAGTGCTGGGATTATAGGGGTGCACCAGCACGCCCGGCTATGAGCTGCTTTTTAATCTGGGTTTTTACCGTAACCTTTTAATATGATATAATGTTTATGTACTCTCATTTGGAGATGAATGCCACTGGAAAAGCCTCAAAACCACCCAGCTTTTTAATTGAACAGATGAGGAAATTGGTAGTGGCTTGCCCAGGATCACACAGCTCAGTTAGTGGAAAGGTCAGAAACGTACTCTGGAGTTGGGAGGAACACAAATTAGAGTTCCGGGGCCAGGGAGATAGCTCCGTGTCACAAGCGCCTGCCTGGCAAGTGCAAGGTCGTGAGTTTGAACCTTGGTCCCACAAAAAAAAAAAAAAAAAAAAAAAAAAATTAGAGTCCCATCTGGGCAGCTTAGTAAAACCTACCTCAAAATAAAAGGGTCTGGGGATGTAGCACAGGGGCAGAGTGCCTATGGGTTCAGTTCCCAATACCAGAGCAGGAGAAAGGAGACAGAGAGAGACAGAGAGAGAGAGACAGAGACAGAGACAGAGACAGAGACAGAGACAGAGACAGAGAGAGAGAGAGAGACAGAAAGACAGAGACAGACAGAGGTGGAGGTGGGAGGAGATACTCCTTCCCTCGGCCACTTTTCCCTTCCACTCCTTCTGGGAGCAGATTTGGGACACACAGGACCCAAGCCCCTCTGTGAGTCCAGCCTATTCTCCCGCACTTTAGCAGACACACATCAAGCATGTGGCAGGCACCAGGTAACTGCATGTGAACTATCCCAGCCCAGCTGCATGGCAGCCCTTGTTAGTAGGGGTCATCATTCCCCTTTCACAGACAGGGACGGGCCTGGAGCAGGCACCTGCCTGGCCCAAGCTGCTCCCTCCTATCCCTCTGCACCTAAGCTGCCCTCCTTCTTCCAGGTCACTCAGCCTCTGCCAAGATGCTGGCTCAGCTGCCACCAAAACACCCTGGGCAGAAGGCCCACTTGTGTGCTTGCTTTAAAGCAGAAAAGTCACCTCTGACTCCTAATTCTGGGCCCAGAACCCACACTGAAAGCCCGTGGGCAGCGCTATGCAATCTGAAGGTGTGTGCTCGGAGGAATCCTAGGGGCTGGTGCCCTTAGCCGCCCTGAGCATCTGCAGGTCCTTGCTCATTCTGAGTCCCAAAGCCCCCAGAAACCTAGGGCCTCACTCTGTAGGGTGGTAAGGCAGGCACTACCAGCTGTGGAAAGGACATTTGGGGGGCAGAGACCCCAGGCCGTCCTCCGGCCTCACTGCTGTGCTCACCTACAACACTGGTCTGTGGCTTCTCTCCAAAGCAGTCTCCCAAGGATATGGCAAGTTCCCCAGGGTCCAAAGTAACAAATCAGACGCTGGTGCTAACTGGCTCCCAGCACGGCCCTGGCCAGAAAAGCAACTGAAGATAAAGCGGAGCCAGATCACAGGCCCTTGAGTGCTGAGCTTGGAAGTTTCAGCAGTGTGACCTAAGATGGTCCTGGCAGGAAGGGACATCTGCTGGGGGAGGGGGACACACAGGGAAGAGGCCGTCAGGGCACAAAGGCAGGAAAAGGGGCCATCAAGACAGAGGCAGAGGGCCGGACGTGGTGGTCCACACCTGTAATCCCAGCACTTGGGAGGCTGAGGCAGGAGAATCAGTGTGAGTTGGAGACCAACCTGGGCTACAAAAGTGAGCTGAAGGCAAGCCTGAACTGCATAGCGAGACTCTGTCTCAAAAAAAAAAAAAAAAAAAAAAAAGACAGAGGCAGAAGGGATGGACAGGGAGGGCATTAGGAAGATTGACCTCCATGACCTAGCACCTGGACAGCTGGAAGTGGGGCGAGTCTAGGCAGTGAGGAGGAGCCCTGGGGCCCCTCAGTACTTTGTCTGGGCTAAAACAGCACTACTTCTGAAAAAGCACTACTCCCACCTTCCACTCCCAAATCACCACAATCCCGCCCTGCTCAGGGACCCGATTTCCGCAGAGCTAATGCCATCTGATGCCAATCCTGCCCTGCTCAGGGACCCAACTTCTGCAGAGCTAATGCCATCTGATGCCCAGGCTGATCTGCAGCCACAAATGCAAAACAATTTCCTCCGTGCCAGGAAAGTCCCTGAGAGGTGCTTTGCACCAGCGCCAGGCGATCCTCGGCACAGGCCGGCTGGGAAGGGAGGCCCTGCCCACAGCTGAAGCAGGAGAGCTCGGGCCAGGCTGGGCCAGGCTGGGCCAGGCCAGGCCGACAGATAATCCTGGGCTCATCACTGCCTGATATATGGCTCTGGTCCCTAGGGGAAACTGCTGGGCTAAGTAATTGCTTCTGCCTTGATTACGGGCTGTCACAAATGACTGTGGGCCTGGTCCCACCAGTGTGTTTGGATCTTACAAATGTCCACATGCACAGCCACTATCTGGACCATCTGATCGTTACCTTAAAAGGTTTAATTTGCTTAGTGAGGGAATTAGACTATAAACTATTCAGAAATTATGGAAAGCCACATGTCAAAGAGACCCTCCCCCTGTGGGTTCCTCAGCATATTTTGCTAGAGCAGTGTGTCTGTGTGTGTGTGTATGTGTGTGTGTGTGTGTGTGTGTGTGTGTGTGTGTGTGTGTGTGTGTGGTCTAGCAGAATGCAGTTAACAGAAATAAAAAATGGCTCAGCAAAAGTCTGGCCCCAGACTGGACACACAGCCAATAACCAACTGTAGAATGGCAGTAGGCTCTTCAGGAGGGACAGGACCCACGACAGCAGAAGGAACAGGCTTGCCACACCGGGAGGGACAGCATCCTTTGAGAAAAACTCAATACAGAAAAACAGCTCTCCAACCAGGCCCCACACCAGAGGGCAGACATTGGGTCCAATCACCTGATCTACCACCCTTGGGAGACCAGACCTCAGCACACAGCCCTGCCCACTGCCTGGCTGGAGGCCTTTCCTAGCCCTGGACCCCAGGACACCCGTCTCTTCTCTCTTAACTACCTAGAAGTTCTATTGCAACTGATAAGAAGAGCTACCAATAAATAGTCATAGCTACTAACCTATCTTCCTCAACCCTCAGAGTGACTCCAAATTTTGAGTTTTATTCCCATTTTAGAGATGGAAAAGTGAGGTTCAATGGTATGATGCCCCACGCTCACAATGAGTGTAGTTTCAGACCCCACACCCCACCCTATATGAAGTCCGCCCCAGAGAGGGCCAGCCTGCCTAACCCCAGTGAGCCACACCCTGCAGGCCTCTGCCATGGCCCACAGGAGGAAGAAAGACCCTGGGCACCAGAGGGACTGGGATGAGGTCAACAGTGAAGACCAGTGCACAGCCAGCAAGACCACCCTGCAGTGGCTGAGCAGCGGCTGAGCTGAAACCCGCTGTTCTGGACTGCCGGGATAAATCACGGCTGCTCCAAGGACACTGCCTACCTGCCCTTGGCTGACAGTGCCAGAATGACTGCTGGGGGAGGGGCTGGCAAGCGCGGCAGAGAATGGCCGCCCGCCCTCACAAGCAGCCCACAGCTCCTCACACACCTCCACCTCCATCTTGGCAGGGACCGCAGCTGAAACTCAGGGCATGGCAAGGGCCTCCAGGAAACATGCCATTTCCAGCAGGAGGCTCCTGGGGCACCAAGCATGCCCCAGAACCACTGAGATTCTGTACCCCATTCCCTGCCACTTCCAGGTCGTTGTCAAGTACAGAACTCTAGTGGCCTAGGGCACAGATGGAAGCACCCCCAAAGCCTGGAATGCCCTTGAAGTCTTGACCTTTACATAAAGCCTGGATAAACCACATCCTCTCTCTGACTCTACAGTGACATTTGTTTTTGTACCATAGTAATCAGTGGTTTAGTTACCAAATTTTCACACAAATCAACATGGCTTGCCTATCCTGTGGCATACAGGCCCTGACACACTGCCACAGGCCCAGCTCACTGTGCTAGGCCACCCCAGCTCAATCTGAGGAGTTACTATGTCAGGTGTCACTTCCACAAGGAATCTCTCTTAACAGAATGGGGCTGAAAGGCCAGGGTAGGGCCAGCCAGAGGGAGTCTTCCTCCAGGGCACCCTCATGGGGCCGTAAAGCAAAGTACCACCATGCCCTGTGCCATCAGGCATCACGCGCTATCTTCCCAGCTCTTGGGCTGGTGTGTGCTCCCCTTCACAGTGGGAAGGGATGGTCACCTGCTTGCATGCTGATGAGCGCCAACCAAAGATAGAATAGGAATTCAAGAAGTTCCACTTGGGTTCCCCAAGTCACTCCACTAATAACTCCATTCTGCCCAAATGCTCCCGTGTGCCAGGTCTCCTCTAGGTAGGCACTGTTAGAATTCCTATTTTTCCTGAAGAGGACACTGAATCTCAGAAATGCTAAAAAACTGACCTAAGGAAGGGCACCCAGCTGACCACTGACTAAGCCAGAACATGAACCCAGCTGTGGAGCATGAACCTGTCTGTACTGTATGCGATAGGGAATTAGGAAGCTGCCATGTTCCTCATAGGACCTAGCTTGTGATGCAGAGGAGACCCTGAACCCTGCTCCCTAACCCCTACTCTCCTGCAGCCCCACCCCCTTTGCTAGGAGAAATGGGGCCCATGAGATGCTGGACATGTGGTCTAGAAACTCAAGCATCTGTTGGGAAGGATGGGCTCTCCTGATACCCCCAAAAGACTTGCAACAGATCAGCCTCGTCATACTATGTTAGTTTACACCCTCTCTCTCTCCTTCTGGATCTCAGAATTTTACTTTGTTTGGATAAAGGAAGCCAAAAACACAGGAAGCAAAACCAACAAAGAGTGGCAAAACCCAATCAACTTCTGAGCAAGACAAAATTCAACAGGCCTGAAAGACAAGCTACAGTAACTGCAGAGTACAACCACCAAACAGTACGTCTTTCTGTTGGAGGGGTACATACCAACATCGCCCTCTGCTGTCCATCCTCGGTATTACCACAGCTCTATGCCTGTAGGCGAAGTCCTCACTCCCGGCTTCCCCAACCTCTTCCAACCTGAAGTGTTACACATCTCCAGGGAGTGCTCATCACACCACCACCCTGATGTGTAAAACCTCACAGAGAATACCAATGGAGGAGGCTGGGGGAGGGGATGTGTGAAGCAGTGCACCTGCCCCGCACCCCCAATCATGGATCATGTTGGTCCAGGGACTGGAAACACAGTGCTGACAGGGAGGCCAAGGAGGCCTCCTCTGTCTGCAAACAGAGCTATGTGACAGCTGCTGGGGGAATAAAGTTATTTTCTTTTTTCTACTTCTTCAAGGAGAATGAAGAAAGGATTCTCCCTGGCTCTGCCTTGCCTCTTCCAAACCCCACAGCTGAGAACATTTTGAGGTCTGATGGGCAAACTCAAGTCCATGGCACCTGGCCTCTCCTTAGTCTCTGTTACTGTCTGTCTGTCTGTCTGTCTGTCTGTCTGTCTGTCTCTCTCAGCTGCAGCTCAGTGCAAGGTGCTCCCAGCATTGCCTGCCCTCCTGCTTGCCCCACTCTCCCTGTAATCTCTGCACATGCGCTGTCTGAAAGCAGGTGCCAGGTAATACTCAGTTAACCATGAGGAAGACCCAGGTGCTCCTGCACTCCAAACAGGCAGTAGGGCCTAAAATTCCCAGGGATGAGCAGTGAACCCACATCCACCCTGGACGACTCACTCCTGCACAGTCCTTACCTAGGTCAAGATGCAGCTGCGATTCCTGTACCAACCAGCCAAAGTCCAAAGGGCTGGGTGGGGGCTGCAAAGCCAAAAAAAGTCCTCCCGGGGGACCTTGAGCATCTTCACCTTTGACTGTTTCTCCATTGGCAGGTGACAGAATTGTTGCCAGTTTCTGACCCTGGTCCTTCCACAGAGCAGCCCATCGCAGAGCCAAAGGATTCAGCACTGGAGCTGTGGCCAGCTCCCCACCAGACAACTCTGACTTGGTTATGAAGTAAAGGATCAGCGAGAACAAGGAGGAGAGCTAGGGAGATAGCTCAGTGGAATAAGTGCTTGCCTTCCTGGCAAGCACAAGGTCCTGGGTTCAATCTCTGATACCACAAAAAAAAAAAAAAAGCAAGCTCTTAATTCCCAACCCTGCCCCTTCCTACAACCAGAGCCAGCAGCAGGGTCCAGAAGCCAGGCAGAGCCCAGAGCTCATACTGAAGGCTCCAGGACACTTTCTGGCGGCGACACCCTGCTGGCCTCTCCCTGCACCTCATGGGCTACTCTGACCTCCCACACTGGACCAACCAGATCCCTGTGGGCACTGACAACTGACCCAGGGACATCTCAATACCTACCTTACCTCTGTCCCTAGATGGGCAAGAAAATGGGGCCTCTTTCCTCCCTGCTGAAGCTTACCTCAGCTCTCCCAAGGTACAGGGACATTGGAGGATAGTGCCCTGACAACAGAAGCAGCGGTAGCCTGGCTGCTTAGGTACACATTTATGGCCAAGGGACATCCACCCCATGCAGGCACCCAGAAGGGGCGCCACAGTCCTCAGCAGTGGGGTGGACAATAAGCCGAGGGGAGCACTCATCACCCCTTGGGAACAGGTGCATATGGCAGGAAGGCGACTGTGCAAACGCCAAGCAGTGAGAGTCAGGGGTGGAGAAAGCAAAGAGAAAGACTGAGGAAAAGGGGGAGCAGCACACAAAAAGCCGCGAGGAGAGCCAAGGCCTGTGCCATCCTTGAACCAGGCTGGACTAGCTGGGTGTGCCCATGTTAGCCATCGCCTGCCCTCCCCTGGAGCACACACAAGACCCAAGTGCACACCACACACACAAGTCTGCACACGCACGTGCATGCACAAGGACGGCACTGTGTGTAACTGACCAAAATGACAATATGCACAATCTTCTGAGCCCAGCTAGGGGATGGCCTCTATGGTCACCATAGGAACTATAACGAGCTCTTCAGCTCACAGTCCTCTATGGAAGCTCAAGAACCCTAAGAAACTGATCTTCCACGCTCCCTGCTGCCAATCCCTTGGGAAGGTGGAGAGAAACCACGTCTTGTAGCCCGACTGACCCTGGTTTCACACAGGTCCTTCTCCCAATCCCCAGAGCACACCTCTTCAGGGGCACAACACCACTGACTGGTGACTCCTCCCCCAGCCTGGCTGTGCTGTGGCCACTGCTCTGTGCTGGCTAAGGCACTGGCCTCCATACTGGGCCCTAGGAAAGGAGCCCAGAAAACAAATTCTAGGAGGTACTCTGACCCTGACCCCAAAGCCTAGGATCATCCTAAGAGATAGCACTTAGGTGACAGATACTTCCCCCAAGAACATCACACAAGCTGACCCAGTCGGAGCTCATTAGAACCTGTGAAGTAAGGACTAACATTAGTAGGTCCATTTTAGGAATTGATGCACATAAAAGTTAAGTAATTACCCAAATGCACAACACAGCCCCAAAGTGAGTTCAAATCCAGGCAGGATCTGGGCTCTCAGTCATCACACAAAAAGCCTTTACGGGAGCAACTCTGCCAAGCTTCTGGGGCCCTCCAAGCAGCCTGGAAAACACAGCCACAGAGGCTCCCCAGGGGTAGGGCACAAACTCAAAGCACTGCAGTGAAAGTCTCTGGTATGACATGGCCCCAAGACCCCAACTCACCAGGCAGAAAGAGCAACTCTGGAAGAAGCTTGTCTGGAAGCTGCCCTGGTCCTCGCCATCTGCCTCTTCCCACCCCTTGTCCCCTGCACAGCTCCCAAAGGGACCTCAGGGCATCCTCTCACCACCAGGGTTCACCTGCTCCACCCAGAGGAGCCCGGGCCATCCCACTCACTTGAAGAAGTCCTCTTTGCAGTAAACGCTCCCAGCTCTGGAGAAGCACCTGTCTGCCAGCTGCATCTGGCAGTCCACACACTTGAGGCAGGAGCTGTGCCAGTGTCTGTCCAGGACCTTCAGGATGAACTTGTCCAGGATGTGCTGGTTGCAGCCAGCACACTGGGGGATCTCTGTGGGGAGAGGAGAGAGGTGGCGTGAGTCCTTCCACAGCCTACTAGCCAGACCCGGCTGGGGACTACCTTCCCACTAGGCCTGCAGTAGGAACAAGCATGACCCAAGACCCCAGAGCTGCTGCATTTTCAGGCCTGGGTGCAAATTGTGCTGAAAACACCAGCCCCCCGAATGAACCCTGTCTAACCACAGATGGAAGCTATCTGGCCTGAAAAGTGAATGATTCGGGGTGCTGACCCAGGCCCAGGCCTGAGAGTGCTCCTGGAGAAGAGAATCTTATTATTTCCTTGAATTTCAACAGGTAGAATGGACTGGCTCCATCAGTAATCCTCCCTGAGCTGCATGTGGTGGCGCACATCTGCAATCCCAGCACTCAGGAAGCTGAGGCAGGTGGATCGCTGAGAGTTCAAGGCCAGCCTGGGCTACATAGTGAGTTCAAAGCCAGCCTGAACCACACAATGAGACTCTGCCTCAAAAGAAAGATGAAATAAACTCTTCTTGATGTTCCTTCCTGGGCCACAGACAAGAAAGCTATATGCTGATATCCCAGATCTGCTTGCAGTTTAGGTTCTGAATGTGACGCTCTTAGGAATGTGACGCCCTGCAATCAGAACTGAGTGAAAGGCAAGGACACCTGAAAGAAGAACAGTCTCTTTTTGTACGCAGTAGGTCACGGCAGAGGCAGTGAAATTTTGGAGGCTGGGAGTTATTCACTCCTGGAAGCCCCGTCTCAACTTGGCTCTGCTAACTTAAAAGTTACCTAATACTGTACATGGTAAGGATAATTTCCCACTTCAAAGTGAGAGCAGATTCTGTTGCCACTGAATGATCCAACATCTACACAATGGCCAGGCTTCCAGATTGGGTGAGGGATGTAGTGCTTCTAGCCATTCCTCCCTGTCTCCCGCCACCCCCCAAGGGGGAAAGTAGCCAATACAGACCAGCATCATGTAAGTGCCGACACTAGGCATCCTGCAGTTTCCTCCCAACATAAGACTTACAAGGCCTGCAACCCTGGGTTTCTCACCTCTGTTATAAACAGTGTCTGGGAGACTGAGGCAGGAAGATCTTGAGTTCCAGCTCAGCCTGGGCAATTTAGTGACTTAGCAAGACCTAGTCTCAAAGTACATAAAAAGGGCTGAGGATGTCGCTCAGGGAGAAGACCCGAGACTCAACCCCAGTGCCACCACCACAATGAAGCACTTGTGCCAACTGTTTGTCTGCATACATCTTTCTCACCACAAGGGGGTCCTAAGGAAGAGGAGTAACATTTCTTCTTCACCTGGCTTGCAAGGATAGCTCCACAGATACTAATCAGTGGATAACAACTGACCACGCTTGCAACGAGAGGCTTGCTTGAAACAGTTCTTCCTACTCCCGTCATGTCAACACAAGTACTAAAAACCCAAACCTGGGCATCGCATGGTTCTCCACTTATACTGTGCTTCTGGCTGGCATATCAACCCTAAAATGTTAGCAGGACAGAATTATCCTCAAAGCACCGGGGAAACAAACACACCAAAATCTATCAAGAAAAGGTACCCTCGCTTGAATTTAAAACTCATCAAATTCTGGGTCAACCAGATAGCTCAGTGGGCTAAGGCACCTGCTTAGGCAGACACAGAGGCTGGGGCTCAATCCCTGGTGTGCCATGCCAGCCCCACCCCCAGGGCACACAGAGATGGTGACTGAGACTGGGTGTGGCGGCACAGGCCTGTAATCCCAGAGCATGAGAGACTGAAAACAGGAAGATCGCTACCAATCTGATCCATGTAGTGAGACCCTGTAGACCCTGTACTAAATAAAAATTTTAAAAACTATTTTTAAAAACTTATCAAGTTCTGAGGTGCCCAGCAAATGTTAAGCTCATGGTGACCACGAGAACATCCACTTAAAAAGAGGGTAGGAAGGGCAGAGGGTGAGCCCGTGAACTCGAGCCAAATGCCTGGGTCTGAGTCCTGGCTCTGCTTTTTCACTTTGGACAAGGCTCTGGCTTACTTCTGCTTTAGCTCCTCACTTGCACAACAATGACGACCCTCATGCCTCACGGGCATACAGCGAGGAGTAAATGGCATGACAGATTCTTAGCAGAGTCCAGGGTACAGCAGGCACTCTGTAAGGTGCCAGTGGTTAAGGAACAGGACTATGTGCAGAAATGGCTCAAAGGCACTCATGTGCCCCAGCTTTATCCCACTGATCCCTCATAAGAATGCCCAGCTCATGCCTGGTGATGCACGCCTGTAGCCTCAGAACTCTGGGGAGCCGAGGCAAGAGAACCAGAAGTTCAAATCCCACCTAAGCAATTTATCAAGACCCTGTCTCAAAATAAAAAAATAAATAAAATGGGCTGGAGATGTAACTCAGTAGAAGGCCTTAGGTTCAGTTCCTCGGGAAGGCCAGGAGGGGCTCAGAGAGAGGGTTTAAAAGCATGTCTGTCTGCCCCCAGCAACCACAGCCCTGGCTTCCCTGCAGGGACTACGGGACCAGCCTCCCTGGAGCTGAAGGGAAGATCTGGGTGGAGAAGTGGCACTCAAGCTGCCTGGGAGAGACAGTGAGGAGGCTGCAGAGTGGACAGTCAGGATAAGTCCAGTCTCCAACAGGGAAGAGCAGGGACAACTCAGGTCAAGGGTGTCCCCAAGGGAAGGAGGTACGGGCTCCTATTGGAGCAGGAGCACAGCAGGCTGCTGAGCACAAGGCCTGCTTGAGAGAGGAGGAAGCTTAGTTCTGCAGAAGAGCTTAGGCCGCCAGGAGGCCAGCTCAAGGGAGTAAGAGATGGACAAAAGGCACAGTGAGAACAGGGCCCATCGTGCACAGGTTGCCGGGCAGCATGCACCTGAACACAGGGTAGCTGTGCCCACCCGTGGCTAGCACCACTGGAGCTGAGTGCCGTATCAGAGCCTTCTCTGTGCAACAAAAGGAGGTAGACACTGCCCAGGATTGGCCAGTTACCCTTTGGTGGACATGCAGACCTGCTCTGGCTGGCCCTGGGAGGTAGTGGTGGAAGCCTGGGCTGCCTCCCACAGATTCCTGGCTCCCAGGTAAACAAGGGCTGCAGTCCTACTCACTGTTATCTGGCCTTTCTCTGGGGAACGATGAAGCTCTATTTCTTCTCCCAGCCACAAATGCATGGAATGAGGGCGAGGATGTGTGCCTGTAAAATTTATTTCAAGCAAGGTATCAACTGGGAGACTTAATATGATGATATTCAAGAGAGAATATATTAGGGCTAATGTATGCAGAGAACGGCAGCAGGCGGGCAGTTCCAGGCATGTGAGCCAGACACCATCACCCCTAGGAAGAACAGTAAAAGCAGACAAACAAGCTGGGGATGCTTCGTGCTGGGTCGGGTGGGGCTGCTGCAAGAAGGACTCTTCACCAAGCCTGTGAACTAAACTAAGCCATGCTTTGGGTTTGGCACACAGGGAAGGGTTACTGAGGAGGGTGAACTTGGAAGTAAAAAAATAAAAGCCTTTCCCACACTATGCCAGTATCAACTGAGGGACAGAGACCAAGGAAAAGAGAGTTTTGAAGCAAAGATAATTTAGAAATGGCTTAGAAGAAGATCTGCATGACACAATAGTGAAGCTGGGCACCCAGAACCCACTGTGAACACTGCCAGGGCTTCCATGGACACTAGCTCCCTGCCTCATCGCTTTCAGTGAGTAAGCCTCCTCAGATGACCACACTGGGCCTGGAAGGGCCAGGCAGTGTGTGCTGAGGGTCACATGGTGGAGAGGCAGGAGTGAACTACAGCCTGTACTGATGCTTCCCTGAGCACGCAGGGACCTGAGCCACGCACTGCTCAGCTGAGTCTTGACACCTTACTGAGGGGAAATGGAGGCCGACAGCTGTTCCGTGCGCTCCCTAACAACTGGGCAGAGGAAATATCTGAGGCCTAAATTTAGTCTTCCGGCATAGCAAATACACGCATCACATGGGACAAACACCGAACCCCGGGGGAAGGCAGTCAGGAGAAAGCCTCCATCTACAAGCCCCTCCCCCACCTGCAAGGTGCCCCCTTGTAGACGCATCTGTAGAGCTCAGGCTTATCTCTGCCCAAGGAGGGCAGAGATTTGTAAAACTCAGTCCCCACCTCTCAGGCTACAATGCCTCCATGTGATTACCAAGAAATGTACGCTATCTAGAAATTTTTCACAACTGTCAGCATAAGCTTTTTTTGTGCTATAAAAACACTATTATTGCTATTATTTTAAAATTTGGAGACCCTGAGCAGAGGTGATATAGCTCTCCTATCAAAATGTTGTAATCAAAATTTCCAAGGGACAAGATCTCCAAATCCTTAGTAAACCCACTTCATACAATATGCAGAATCATGAAATCCCATTTTATTTTTTTTTAATTTATTTATTTTTTTCTTGTTTCAGAACCTTTATTTGTTTATTCACTCATTTTTATGGCCAGCTCAGCCCGCCCTGAGGGCAGGACTGGCGCAGCATGTGGTGCCGGGGACGGAACCGCGGTCGCCGAAGCCGCCCAAGCTTTCCCAAGCAGGCACTTTAGACCACTGAGCCATCCTGCCGGGCCATGAAATCCCACTTTAAAAGCTGGAATTTATGTAGATCCTTGGAGTCACTAAAGACAGAACTTGATATATAAACTCAGTTCCCTATACGAGCAGTCATTTCAGTTAAAGTTTTTATTTTAGCTGTATATAAGTGTTTCTTGGTGACGTTCTCAGATGGAGATCTGCAGACAGTAAACTCAGGCATGAAAAGACAATGTCCCCAGAACCTCCCAGGAGTCCACAGAGATGCTGAACCAATGGTCCAATATACTCCCAATCAGCAGGGCCTGTCCACAGGGTCTCCTGGGTCCTACAGAGTGACATGGCTCAAGGCACAGACCTAAGCCCACACACATGGAAAGCACCTCCCTGTATACACATGGACAATCTTGCTATCCATGCAACCCTCACAAACACATACATACACACTCGATATACACAGATACATATAGTCACACAAACACACATACCTATACACACAAAAGAGCACAGACAATAGAAAGATGGACCCGGAGACCCATACACTCATAAACACACAAACCTTACCTGGCTGGACCATGTCAAGGGGAAACTGAGGCAGAGGTAGTCTCAAAGCTGCTCCATGTGCCATGACCAGGACGACCCTGGTCACAAAGGTGCACACACATACCATGTTTATATACACAGAGACTTGTTCATGCATATTTACAAATGCTTGAAGAAACATACATATAGCACATGTGCGTATATGGTCACAGGTACAAAGTACACACACACATACACACTCCTTCATACATGCGCTGAGGCATTGCTACTCTAGTAGAAGCCGATTCCTCTGAAGTCAAGCTCCATGGATAAAGGAAGCCATCGCTCAGCCAGGGAGCTGTCCAACCCTGCAGCAGTCAGGTGAATGAGTGCCCAGTGAGTGAAACAGAATGCGAGAGGAAAGTAGAGACAGTTTTTCAAACATCTGTTGAAGAGGACTTAAAAATAATGGGTGAACTGGAAAGTTTTCGATTTCACATAGAGTTGGAAACTTCCATCTGTAGGTTGTCCGAATCGTCTGGACCGGAGACAGGCCTTCGCACTGTCCGTCATGCTACCCTGCGAGTGTTCTTGGGAAGTCAGCAAACCTCTTCACGCCTTGGTTTTCTTGTATATCTTGTCTGTAGAATGAGGATGCTGCTGCTGGCCTGTCCTTGCTGTGCTGTCCTCACAGCAGCGATGGACGTTGGACCCCAGGCTCCACAGCACCACTGTCAAGCTCAATGGTTAGCACTCTTCTCCATTATCAGTCCCTAAATTTGTATAGCTACTACACATGGAAAGTATTCCATCCTTTATTACTTCTAAAAATGTCTTCCTCCCTCATGTCCACAAAATATTCAAAACTTTCCTCATGCCCTTGATTCTAGAACATTCACATGTGCATGCTTGCCAGCAAGTCACAGATGAAGCTTGTATGTGCACTGGACACTGTCACAGCGGTGCTGCCCAGGGCTCACTACAGAGTGACAGTGCACAGCTGGGCAGCGCTAGCCGGAGCCTGGGATGTCTGGCAGCGAGAGGCAAGCAGAGGTGCTGTGGAGGGGACTGCTGGGAAGCACAACACAGTAACCCTGGAAATGAAAGCAAAGGTAACGGGGAGACTGGACCAAGGCAAAAAAAAAGTCCAGAAAAGTAAAAATAGTTTATTTGCCAAAAAACCACAAATGTGTATCCTTTTCTCATTCATATCATGCTAGAAGTCGAGCAGCAGATAGTATGACATTGCATGGTCTCTTTGGAATAAATAAATCTGGCAGGTTTTTCCTCAGAATGAGGACAAATTTACCAGACTGTGGCATCCTCCCCACATATGAATGGTGAAAACAAAGACTCTGAGGTCACTAACTGCCTGACTGTTGTTACATATCCAGGTAAATGTAGCCTGGCTTCAAGTTAACAGTGGAGGCTTCTAGCATTTTTCTGAACAAACATGTACAGGTCCGGAGGGAGGACGGCTATTTCTTATTGGCTCCAGGATGGTTACAGACCTTTCACTGGCAGCCACAATCTACCTCTTCATCAGAGAAGCATATACAGCCCATGCCCTTGTCCTCAAGGCACCTAAGGTACTGCGACAGGAACACATTAGGTTTCTTCTGCAGAGCTGCCCATTTTTAAATCCAAATTCCTCCATTAGAAGTTGCAGGAATCTGGGAAGTAGAAAAGATCAAGAGGCCTGATGTGCACTGTGGCCCCAGTGCTGATATCTAATACGGGCTGGGCGTTTTGACTCCCCAGTTACATTTCTTCATTTTCAAAAAACTGTTCTTGAGGAGCCAGGGGCCACCATGAAACATTTCACAGAGTCTGTGTTTATTTCATCGATTTTAATTTTTTCATAATGGTGTCTTCTATCCCCTTGGTTACAGAAGATCACCAAGATGGAGCAGAGAAAATCTGCTAAAGAGCTACAGCCAGAACTAACACACCTACCAAGGCTTTCTAAAATACATTTAAGAAAGTCAACATTTCTGGGAAAATGAATCATAATTTCAAGTATCTCCACTGGAATGCTAATGCATTGCCTTAATATTTTTTTAAATGAAGTTATTTTACAGGGGTAGGAATAATGTTCATTTGATTATGCACTGAGGCCAAATTAACATTTTGTAAAATTTGAGCTTTGATGTACAATAAGAGACCTCAGAATCACTGCTTTTTAGCTACCTTTTGGATAGAGTTTTGTTCTTTGGGGTGGCTTTATCATTTTTCCCCTATAACAGCCTAATGCTTAAAGCCACACCTTTCTGGCTGCTTTCAGAAAAGGAGCCAGGCCTCCATGTCAGCAGACTCCACAGTATTGCTGCTCACGGTTCTTAGAACATCTGTAAAATGGGTACTGAGTCCTTAGTGTCTGAGTGTGTTAAAGTCACTAGCACTCTAAACTTTGCCAGGTATTTTCAAATCTGCATGCTCATTTATTCTTCTCAGACCCCTGTGTGACGTTGTCTACATTGGAAGCTTATGAAAATGAGGGGCTTCCTTAACCCTGAGCACACAGTAGGGACTGGACTGGGACTAAAAGTCTTTCTCGGGGACAGTTTCTGGGGCACACTGAAGATTTTCCCTCGGTGTTTATCTCGCTGGGAGTTTTGCCTCCAACTCCACTTCAGGTGACTTTACTCCAGGAGTAAATAGGTTTTGTTTTGTTTTGTGCTCCATCTTAATCAGCATTCAGCTAATGTATGTTTCCCCAAACATTTAATTTTATTTAAGTTTTTTTTCTGGTTATTAACTATATGAAGAAGCTAAAATGAGCTTTAAGGAAACACATGCAATTGAAATGTTCTGCAAATTTTTTCTTTCTCAAATTTCCCTTTCCTTTCCAGTAGGTAAAGAAGCTAAAGCAACAGAGGACAGACTTGCTGTTCCTCCCTGTCTCCCACAGTGAAACAGGAAGCTGGGTTTTAAAAGGCAGGTTAGGAAAATACTCAGCTGGGGACTCACTAGTTTGCAGTGGAAACAGCGTGGTTTTTTTTTTTTTTTTTTTTTTCAGAACCCAGGATGGAACTCAGGCCCTTGTGCTTGCCAGGCAAGCACTTATTCTACTGAGCTATCTCCTCAGCCCGGGAACAGCTTTTAATTCTGAAACGTGGCAGCGATCTAGGACCTCAGGACTTACTGAGTCACCGCGCCCCTCCCTACATAACACTGCCTGGATACACACCTGTATTCTGAATTATCCCAGGCTAAGCATTAGAAGAATAGACAGTTAGGCTAAAACTAAAGATCTGTTATGGGGTAAATATTCCCAAAGTAAAATTTCACAATCCAAAGTTGTCATCATCACCACTGACAATAATATCCAACTCTCTGCACACAATTCCCCTCTTAAATCAAATGATAACAATCAACATCTTGTACACAGAAAAGCCAAAGACAGCTGTACCTGACAAAGCATGATTACATGTGCAGTGCTACCCATTCTCCCCCTTCTTTTAGTAAAGACAGTTCATTTTTATTTAACAATTGACAGTTTCCTTTTTTTACATTCTGATTTATTCTTAGAAGCTACAACATAATTTTCTAAAATGCCTTATAAAATCTCTCCTAAACAATTTTCATAATGTAAGGATATTCTCATAAAAACAGTGGCAGCACAAAATTCCAGTATTAATAATACTTTAAAACTCAAAGGGAGAAAGGGAGATATTTCAGTTTAGTGACAGCAGCACCAGACAGAAAGAGCTGGGCCAGTCACAAAAATACTAGAAAAATTCAAATTTAAAAAAAATTGGTTTAGGGCCTGGCAGGATGGTTCAGTGGTCTAAAGCACCTGCTTGGGAAAGCTTGGGCAGCTTCAGGGACCACGGTTTGATCCTGGCACCACATGCTGCGCCAGTCCTGCCCTCAAGGTGGGCTGAGCCAGCCATAAAAATGAGTGAATAAACAAATAAAGGTTCTAAAACAAGAAAAAAATTAAATAAATAAAATTTAAAATAAATAAATAAATAAATAAAATTGGTTTAGGGCTGGAGAGATATCTCAGTGGCTGAGTGCATCCTGGTAAGTGCAAGTTCTGAGTTCAATCCCCAATACCACAATTAATTAATTAATTAATTAATTGGTTTAACAGTTGAAGAGAATCATATTCTCTATCATAAATGCCTAAAAATACACCAATCTACAAGCTCCTTATCTAATGTCTAGGGTTTTTTTTTTCCCCCTGATTTGTCTTAAAAAATGACTAACAAATAAAAGAAAATCTTTTTGTATCCAAGCTGATCACACTTTCACTTGTCCTTTCCTTCCCTCTGGAATCCTTCCCACACATGTCATATTTGCTTTACTTTGAAATTCTCCTTTATTCTTTTTCTTCTTAGATAGCTCAAAAATAGTACCCTCTTCAATAAAGCAGCTGATTCCAAAGTAGTCTAGAGATAACTGTGAGGTTAACATTTTAAGGCCTGTAATATGAGTAATATTTTAATAGGAAGAATCTGGTAGCAAGTGAAATACACAATGTCAATATGTACTTGAAGGGAGAGGATTATCTTTCAGATGATATATGTCCTAGAATTAGTATCCTTCAGTAGACCATTGGGTATTCTCAGTAATTGCAAATAAAGCAGAAAATTATACTAAATAAATCCACGAGAATGGGTGAAAATGCTGTAGACACACCTCTATTTCCACTCCATTTTCACATTTAATCATTGCTAAATCTCCACAATGTATTTTTCTGATGTCTCATTCTGTAGCAATATTCCATATGTTTGGCAACCTCTCCCTCATAAGAAACTTTCAATTAATTTGGCTGCAAGTTTTATCTCTATTGAACTATTCCCAGAACCTGTCCCTTAACCCCCTAACATTATAATTAAGGCAAATGATACTTTAAAGGCATTTGGGGGTGAGGTATCACAATAAAACATCTGTGCCTAGTCCCAGACAGAGTGAAGGGAGTAGGGAGCTGAGAAAAGAACCCCTGTAAAACCATACCAGGCATCAGAACTCACCTTTCAGGGTGATCATCCAGTCTGCCAGTAGCACAATTAACCAAAAGTATATTTTCTGAGGGACAATCAATTCCAGTTTTGCCAATTAAACTCAGCCTATTCACGTACCCTCAACAACAGTGCCTCAAAATGGTTGATTTGCACTCTATTTTGATCATGGTCCCTAGAAGACTAATTTTTAAAGAGAAAGTAAGACCTTACTGTAGTGTTTGTGATTTTTTTTTTCTGATTTTTTTTTTTTTCTTGTTTCAGAACCTTTGTTTATTCACTCATTTTTATGGCTGGCTCAGCCCACCCCGAGGGCAGGGCTGGTGCAGCATGTGGTGCCAGGGATCTAACCGCAGTCCCTGAAGCCGCCCAAGCTTTCCCAAGCAGGTGCTTTAGACCACTGAGCCATCCCACCAGGCCCCTTTTCTGATTTTTATTTGTTTGTTTTTTGGCGGTACGAGGGATTGAACTTAGGACCCTGTTCAAGGGTTTGAACTCAGGACCCTGTGCCCTCCAGACAGGTGCTTATTCTACCGAGCTATCTCCCCAGCTCCCTGTAAGTGATTTCTTTACACCACAAAATCCCAGTGTAAGGGCAGGTTGGTCCTGTATTCAACAGAAGGCAAGAGGTGGATCTCCTCACACTGCAGGTCTTGGACATGTGAAACCCCTTTGCTGTGAGCACCTATCCAATCTCACTTGTGCCTTAAAATATTTCACAAAGGAAGCAGGAAGAAGAGAAGAGATGGAGAGATTTTCAAGCCACCAAGTCCTTCTGGAATTCTACTAAAAGCAGTAGACCCCATTTGCTCATAGTTGTCTTATGAGCATTGTCAACACTCATTCCAGGAAGAGGAAAAGGGCTGAAAATCACTGAAGTCAACAGCCCCCACCCAGCCTTCTCCAAACCCAGCAGTGCATGCGCTGAAGTATCTGGAGCTGGCACAGCAAACTAACGCTTCAATCTCTCTCCAAACTCAGGTTTCCCAAAGTGGGTAACATTATTCCTTGCCTCTTCTCATCAGCTAAACCTATTCCAAGTCTCTACGCAGTCCAAAGCTCAGCTCTTTTCTTGATAGATTTCCCTAACTGAAATAAATGGCACCAGGTCCCTCCATCCAATTCCTTTTACCCTCCCCCATGCACCACTCTGCAATCGGAGAAGGACCCAAGCTTCCCAGCCAGGGAGATTTACCAAATATCCACCATTCCCACCTGAAACAAGAGGCTCTGTGGAGATTTAATGGCGAAAGAACAGGCTGGTTAATCCCTGTTAACTAATTTTCTATTCCTGTGAAACTGTAAGTGTGACTGTTCTGCCCTTTGCCCTATGGTTTCCTTTGCAGCACTGGGCTCGCTCCTTCTCTCCCTCTCCCTCTCCCTCTCCCTCTCCCTCTCTCCCTCTCCCTGCCTCCCTCTCTCTCTTTCTCTCTCTCCCTCCCTCCCTCCCTCCCTCTCCTCCCCCACTACTGCGGGCTCTATGTAATCACTAATTGACTGTAACCCACAGAGAAAGCACACTAAAATCCCAGGCAAATGGGAAGTTAGGACAATGCAAATATTTTGGACTTCAGGCTGTCTACACCTGGTCTGCGGGGTCATTAGGTCGCCATTCAAACACAAGACGCACTTGTGCCCTGTGTTTTTCTCTACTCAATAGGAAGAAATTGCTTTGTTGGTTTCCGGCCTCATTCGACCCCCACCTTACCTCTCCGAGGTCTTGGATTTTAAAATCAGCTCGGGTATTTGCAGTCCAGTAAGCAGTGTGCATGAGGTTCTGATGGCTCCCATTGCCCTAATCCCCATAGCACTCAGTCTACATTCTTGCCTTAACCCCTCTTTGTTTGGGGCAGCCAGGCGAGAGGTACATCCAGCTTCGGATGTCCTCCTTTAATTTCCTGATGGTCCTGGTTTTATCCTGCCCTGGCTTCTCTAATAATGCTTTTTCTCCATCCGTTTTACCTTTCAGAACCCTTTAAAAGTCACATTTACCCTGTTATCTAAGATTTGAATACATACGACATATTTAAATTCATGAGATTTTGAAATGGTCTATCATTTTCATATGAGCCCCATATATGTCCACATATCGGCTGGACACCAGCAAAGCCCGTGCTCGGTCCCACCGAGCTTCGCTTCCTCTGCGCAGTGCATCCAACCCAACTGCGCAGTGTCACGGAACTTCCTTCCCTGGTGGATTTCATACCCATCCTGGCCTGCCCACATAGAAAACTGTTCTCGCTGAAGCCTGTCACCTTTCTAGTGCTGGCCAAATCCGCTAAACTGGGGAGCAGAGCGGGCAGCCGAGCACCCAGGAGAACTCGCGGCCCCGCGCACCTGGGGCAGGCCGCCTCCCTTCCCGGAGAGCGTTAGGCGCTCCCTAAAAGGAGCATCGCTTTCCAGAGTTTAAAAGGCCACGCCTAGCCTCGTGTTCCGGCCTGGAGAAGTTAGTTTTGTCTTTTCAAGGGCTTACCAAGGACTAGGCACTGGAAGGGAGTGAGCATTTGAACCCGGTGTACCCTTGCTGAGGCGCTGTCCGCACTCCCTCCCGCTACTCCTCTCCTCCAGGAAAAAGTCCATAAGCATGCTAAAGGACAACGAGTCCTTGGTTGGCCAGTCCCAGTTCGTCGGACCGCGAAGAGTTCCTGAGTGAACCTGCAAAAGGAACTGGCCCAAACACAGAATGGACAGAGGGAGCGCTCCCAAGGCGCAGGGAAGCTGAATGCGCGCGTGCGGCGGACCCCGAGCAGCCCCTCCCGCGCCATGCACCACCGCCACCTCCGCTGCCGCGGTGCGCGACAGCCGGCCGTCCCGGGACGGCCCTGCCTGCCTCAACAGCTTCGCACGCGAGGCTCTCGGAATCGCGCAGCGTCAGCGAGCGCCCAGGACCGTGCGCCGCCGACAGGTGCGCAGCAAAGGCGCGGAGCAGCAACCCCGGCTGCTTCAGGGGCCCACCCAGGCCGGCTCTGGCCCGCGGGGCGGAGACAGCCTGCCCTGGTCGCTGCGAGGTCAAGGGGGTCGCGCCCCAGACCCGAGGACGCCACTCCTGTCCAGCCCCGCGCAGACCTGCTTGGTTCTGGTTTTCCTCGAGCCGTGACCGCTGGCAATAGCAAAAAATCAAACTTTTCTCAGTCCCGACTTGGCGACTTGCCGGGAACGCTTGTTCCTCCACTCCCTCTCAGTGCAGGCCTCCGCAACTCGCACTGAGGACGAGGTCTAAACGTTAATTCTGCACCCCGAGGCACTGGGTTTGCAGCGTCCCAAACTTCCCCCATCTTCGCCATCTCTCAGATCGAGTTCTTGCAAAGAAAGAGATCAGGGCCCTGGCGCTGTCGCCCACTAATTGTCCCAAGCTAGACCCTTTCATGGTCGTTGCAGTTTTTCCAAATTCCCTTTTCCGCAGTTCACAGCTGAAGCAAGAGATTCAGACTTCCCAAGGTTTAGGAAATCCAAACCCCAACGCACCGGGCTGCAATCGGTGGGCAGTGGAGACAGCCAGCCTGGCCTTTAAAAAATTGGTTCGCGCCTGAGATTTTGGTGAGCAGGGAGGGAGACCCGTGTTACCCGCGTTGCTGCCTGAAATTCTGTACCGCAATCTGATGGACTCTGGCTCTCCACATATACCTAAATATGTTCACGTGGATTTTTCTCTTACCATAAGACAAAGCAGGAATGGTGAATCAAAAAAACATTCAGCACCAGTTTGAGAAAAGTACTGGCCCAGGGAACAGGACTGCAAAACCCCCAACACCGCAGGAAAACAAACAATTGTGAGGAACCTCGGCTTAGGATGCGACTTGCACTGAAAATTTACCCCTGCACACTTCGAGGAGCCCCAGAAAGGGAGGGGAGTGTAACCGGGCAGCCCTGAAGTCTTTCATCCAGACCCTACAAATACAAAATCGCCTTTGCCACAGCTTCCGGATCCGCCGGAGCTGGCTGGAAGCAGTCCCTTTAGGAGACGTGGAAGCCGGCAGGAGATGCCCCAAGGCTCATTTCCAATTACCCAGCTGACTGGGGACCTACTAGAGTCACTCCCGCGCGGGTGGCCCCACTCCCCCTACCCCCCCACCCAGCAATCAGAGGCCCGAAAGACTGCGTGGGAGATGGGTCAGAACCGAGGGCAAAGCGCGGAAAAACGCCCCACCGTCCTGTACGTATCTCGCCTTCCCGGCCGCAGACCCCAAGGACGTGAAGGGATGGCTGAGTTCAAGAGTTCTACAGGCCACTCAGTAGGCGTTTAATCTCTCCCAGCACTGCTCTGGACTGCCGCTGTGAGGACGGGGACAGCGGCTACGAAAACCCCATCAGGGCACTGACTGGCTGTGCCCAAAAGGAGAGGGTCGGTGAGCGGAAGACCCGCCACACAAAATCGTGGGCCAAAAAGCCGGAACCTGCAAGTTAGGACGAAATCCCTTTCCAGACCCATCCATACCCTCCTCCCCCGCAAAAAAAAAAGCGAGCGTGAGACAGCAAAGCCTCTCCAAGGCTGGTGCGCGGACCGCTAGCCCGAAGGTGCCACTAGGTCCTTCAAATAGAGCGCGCTTGTCACCCTGCAAGGAGCCGCGTCCCGAGCTCCTTGGAAGGCACGGGTCTGCGGCGGGGGCATCTGTCCAAACCGAGTTCTAGGGCCAGGGAGATAGCTCCGTGGCACAAGCGCCTGCCTGGCAAGTGCAAGGTCGTGAGTTCGAACCCTGGTCCCGCCAAAAAAACAATAAGAACAAACCCAGTTGTACGGGGAGAGGGGCTCCCCTTCTCTAGAAGAATTGCCCTTGGGATCGCTCCCAGCCTCCTCCCACCAATTCTTCCCTGGTTCTCTGCTCCGGGCAGACGTCCCCTAAGCTGCTGACGGAGGTGAAATTTATGGAGCAGTATACGGCCTTAGCCAGGAGCGCAGAGGAGCAAAACTTCTGTAGGGTTAAGGGCGGCAGCACTAAACAGGAGCAGATCCAGGAACCAGTGGGGGCAGGCAGCGGGAAACAGATTGGGAAGGAAGAGGATAGGGTCGTGGGCAGAAAGTGCCAAAGGAAGAAAAAGTATGTTACTTAGTTTTTTTCCCTGGGGGAAATGCATTTTACCCATTCTCAAACAAACAGAAGAATATTTCCATTGCCACTGAAACAAAGTGGATTCAAACTCCAAAAACTGCCCCTAGAGGCAGGGCACCAGGTGACAGGTTGATAGAACCTGAAGCCTGCGCCCCCCAAGGGCTCCATGTGTGATTTGTGGTGGCACAGGATGAGGAAAACGTGGAACCCATCCGTGTTGGTGAGGGGTAGTAAGAGGCACAACCCAAACCTGTAGTTGTTGGGTACAAGGGACCCTTCACGAGGAAGGCCTTTCTCACCTCCCTTATCCAGAGTTCGGGTGTCCACGTCCCTGAAGGCCAAATGTGTGACCCTCTACACTCTCTCCAGTACACTAGGTTTCTTAGTACAGGGAAGAAAATGTTTGTGTGTATAGGTGTGAGGGGGTCACACCCACTACCCCTCAGTCCTAGCTCCATCAGCATAACAACCAGATGCCAGATTCTTTCTCAGGGAAAGAATAATTCACACACAGGTTTCTTAAATCCTCAGATATTAGCCGGGCGTGGTGGCACATGCCTGTAATCCCAGCACCCGGGAGGCTGAGGTTGGAGGATTGGTGGGAGTTCGAGACCAGCCTGGGCTACAAAAGTGAGCTCAAGGCCAGCCTCAACTGCATAGCGAGACCCTGTCTCAAAAAGACAAAAAAAAAAAAAAAATCCTCAGATATTAGGCCCCTCAATTTGGGCTGGTGCTTCCTCTAATTGGGGCCACAGAACGTTAAGATGAAAAGGACTGAGCACCCCTCTTGGTATGGCACTGCCTTGATGGGCCACTCTGAGGTAAATGGGTCCTTTACCTCATGAAGTTTTCCACAGATTGAACCCAGACTCAGCCTTGGCCATCGAACTTTACCCTGAAAGGTGAGTTCTGGATGGATTAGGAAAGCAAATTCCTCACGTCAAGCACCAAAGTTGTCTTTGGCTAAGAAGCAAAAATCAAGACAATCTCTGGGCTGCATATCCCAAAAATGGACCAGAACAAAGCCTAAGCACTGTATTTTGTTGCTGTCCGAACAGCCACAGCAATTTGAGTATAGGCTTTCTGGATACTGAGGACCAAGTCTTACACACACACACACACACACACACACACACACACACACACACAATCTTAAGTACTTTCCTCACTTTCATACAGTTACCATAAGCTTTAAGTCTTGCATATCTTTGCCAGGTTTGTATTTCTGTTGTGCAGGAAGTAATGACCCTTTGGGTCACTCCCTGTGAGGGGCAGCAAGCACAATGGCCTCCCAGGACCTTCTCAGAACATCTTAGTAAAATTACACAAAGCCCAGCCAGCACGGACTTGAGACTCTTTGGTAACTGCTGACGCAAAGAACAGCTGTAGGATATAGGCAACAAACAATCTAAGTAGACTTGGGTCAAGCTATCCTTGTCTCTTCCCCAAATGTCCCACGGAAGTCGAAGGCCTTCGCTGGCCAGCCTGCCATGGAGAGCGGCAGCACAGGAGGGCGTGCTCCTATGCCCCAGTTCTTCAGCAGTTGCCTCTCCAGGAGCCAGCTCTTATTTAAGCGTCTGGGACTTAGCTATCGCACCACTAAAGAAGTCCTAGGCAGAAGTACAGTCCTTGACAAAAAGATTGAGGGAATCTTTCACCCTGTCACCTTGCCTAGGTTGCCCTGCAGAACTCGGCAGGCGGCAGGGCGAGACTTAACGCAGCACTCGCCGTGCGCGCGCGACAGTCAAGACCTGTTTCAGGCTCTCTGCACAAACTGTCTCATGCAGACAATGAATTCAAGAGACACAGATTCCCTCCGGGACTATCCGTGGGCGTACGCCCATATACACAGAGACTGAGGACAAACGTCCTAAGCTCCCCTCGCGGTACTGATTTCAGGCGCCCTAAGAAAGTGATGGGGCTAGCGCCAGAGCTCCGTCTCTCCCCTGCAAGCCCGAGCCACCGGATCTTACGCTCTAGCTAGCTTGAGGAGTGAAGCCCGAGTTCACAACTTCCTCCCTGCGCTCCTCTCTCCTCTACATTCCTCTGGAATGTGGCGAGTGGATTCCCTCACTGGAACAGTCTGTCCGGGGCGGCGCAGGCGGCCATCGCCGCGGGCACAGCTGCTGGCGACGCACCGGACTAGCTGGCCCAGCCCCCGAGTGGCGGTGGCGATTAAGCGTGGGGCCGGGGCTTCCAGACCGCCAGACCCTGGGGGAGTGAGTGGGACGCACTCTCCAACTTCCAGCCAGCTGAGATGAAGTTACACTTTCGCTCCAGCAACCTTTAGTCCGCCCAGGAAGAAAACAATTTGAGGGGGTCACCCTTGACCCCAGGCCTCGTCCGCAGTTCGTAACCCCCACCCCCACCTCGTCCCCAAATAGCACTCTATCCAGCGTTCCCAGAAAACCCATGGGCTAGAAATGCGGGTTCCGGTGCCGTTGGACCGCCTCAAGCGAGTCTGGAGCCTTTCACATACGCCCAGACCTGCCCACAGCCAGGCCCTGCAAACGCACTCTGGCCGGTGCCCCTGCCCTGTGACCGCCTCTGCGCCCCAGCCGCCGGCCCCTTCTGGCCAGGGCCACAAGCAGTGTCCCGCCCGCCAGGCAAGGGCTGAAGCTGTGAGCTGTCCTGGTACTGAATTAGATCGACGAGAAAAGGGGTTGTCTTACGTTGCATCGGCACACCGATCATCTCCGGGAGCCCCTTGACAGCCCCCTCCGCGGGGACAGCCGCGCTCTGCATCATCTTGGAGCAAGAGCCAGCGAGTCGCAGTCTACGGAGATCTCTCGCGCTCTCTCTCGCTCTCTCTCTAGCTGGATTCAAAAATGTGGAAATAATAATAAAAAAAACCCAAGCAGGCCGCCGAAGTCACACTGGAAGCCGGGCCCTCCGCCTCCTCCGGAGGACTCCACAGGCTGGCCGGCCCCTCCCCCGCCAGCCCTCAGCCTGTTTCAAATCCCTTTGATCTCGCTCTCCGGGGTTGGTGCACATCCCGGGTCGCCCAGACGCCGTGGCTGCAGCTCCGCTTTTCTCCCCTCCTCCCGCCCCCGCCCGCCGCTCTCCCCTCCCCCTCCACCCTTCGTGCGCCGGCAGCCCGGGAGGCCGCGGTCACCCAAGCGTTTGATTCATTCACACTGCGGGAGCGGCCGTGACGTCGCTTTCCGCAGGGAGGCCCTGCCTCGGCCAGTCTTCCCATCGGCAGCGAGCCGCTGACCCCGGCGGCGCGAGGGTCCCGGTACCCCAGGCGGAGCTGCGGGCGCAGAAGGGCGGGGCCGCAGCGGGGGCGGGGCCGCAGCGGGGGCGGGGCCTCACGTCCCCCGCGCCGGGCGTGCGGGCTCGCGCCCGGGTATAAACACTGCGGCGGGCCGGGCCGCGGCAGCAGGTGGCCCGGAGGGTGGCGCCCGCCCCGGCCAGAGCCGGCGGGCTCGGGGAGTTTCCTGCCCCCGGCTCGTGTCCTCCCCGCCCCACCTTTTGGACCCCGGGCAAGAGGGGGACAGGGCCGACGGCCGAGGGCCCGGCTGCGGGATCCCGTCTTCCCCGCGCGCGCTGGCCGGTCCCCGGCGTCTCCGCGCCGGCTGGGCGCGCTCCGCGGCAGGCAGGCGCTCCTGCCGACCTCAGCCCGGGCTGCGCCTCCAGTTCCTTTCCCCGGGCACTTCCCGCCGCCGTCGCCGCCGCCGCCGCTTCTCCCCCGCGTCTGGCTGAGGCTGGGCCAGGGAACAGGGACAGCCGGTGCTCAGTGCTCGGCCCGGAGCGCGCGAGTCACTCGGCGGGATTTGAGGGTGGGGGCGCGCGAGAGTGGAGGGGCGCGGGCTCCGTGGCCCCGAGGCCTGCAGCCCCGAGCCCCACTTCCCTGGCTCCCAGCGAGTCAGGCCGACGCCTCCCGCCCGAGCCGCCCGCGGCGTCCTCCCCTCCCCACAGACGGCCGGGTCGGAACCGCGGCGCTTCAAGCCACGCGCGGGCACGTGCCTGCGGCGTGGCCGCTTCCGCGGGCGCCCGGGCCACCGCGAGGGCGCTACCGGCTCTGTCGAGTAGACACACGCAGACGCGAGTAGAGCAAATTCACCTCCTCGCCAATTTCTGGCACAAATAAATTCAGGTCCAGCTCTGGACCGAGGTCTCCGCAGAAGTCCACTACACGGACCCTCGACGCCCCCGGCCCTGTGGCTCTCGGGGTTCCAGCGCCCCACCCCCAACATCGCCATCCTCAGTTTCATCCTAGAGGTGATGGTTATTCACCCCGGCCTAGGAGGATCCCGTTCGGGCTGGAAGAGCAACTGCGTGCCCTCCTCGCCTTCCTGAGCCTCCACAGCAGCCGTTTTTTCTGGCGTTGGGCATAGACGGGGATACCTTCCAGGACTGGCGAAAAAGGAGCCTGGGGCCGGAGGAGGTGACACGACCCTTTGCGCTGCTTAGAACGCGTTTCCAGTGAGGTCACTATGAATTGTAGGTGCCCTGCTACTGGACTGGCATCATATCTTCCTGTTTACCTGCCCACTGGCTCCAATGGTCGAGACAGAATTTGTCCAAGATAAACAGCAAAGAACCTGCAGATGTTTTTGATATTTATCAAAATGTTTTCTACAGAAATATAGCTAATAACCACCGGGAAATGTCAGTGTCATTAGCAACGAAAAACATGCTAACAGCATAGTACACATCTCTTTTTGTTTGTGAAATGATTAAGTAGAGACTTCGGAGGCTGTGAAGATGCTTAGAAATCGGAACTCACAAATACCACTGTTGGGCTTCTAAACTGCTAACCTTCGTTTGGAAAGCAATTTGGCAATATGTACAGAACCTATAAATTTGTCATGTAATTTCACTTTTGAGAGTATTTTCTACGAAAATGACTTAGGCTTTTCTTTTTTTATTTTCTTTGTCTTTTTCTTTCTGTCTTCTTTCTAGGTTCCACATATGAAGATGTTTGTTAGTCTTACTCTTTGGAGAAAAATAACCTAAATATTCAATCAAAAAAGTGATTTAGAGGAGCAAGTCAAATTTGCTTACAGTATCTCATACATGTTTTAAAACCAACTATAAAAATCTATAAATGATCTAATTTAAGAACTAATCTTAAAATCATGGGCATGCTTATGAAGTGCTAATTTTTAAAAGAGCAGGACACAGTAATGATAGGTTATAACTGTATGAATATATTAAATAAAAAGTAATAATACCCATTGTCAGGTATGGTATGGGAAACTCAAAAAAAAAAATACTGGTATGGTTACAAAAAGAAATGTTTTCTAATGGTATTTTTACAATATGTTTTCTAGCCCAAATGTGTGATGATTTGACCCAAATCATATAGAAATGTGTCCAAAGAAAATAATTAAGAACATTTATAAACATGTAGCTGTAAGCCATTTATAATTTTATAAAAAGAATAAGCTAGCAATGAGGGTGTAGTGCAGTAGTGGAACACATAAAGTGCTAGGTTCAATCCCAGAACCGTAAATAAATAGATATCAAACAATAGGGGATTATTAAAGTAAAATAAAATGGCACAAAGTAATTAAAATAATAGAATAATATTTAATGTAGGAAAGTAAGATATTAGGAATGGAGGAAATATACAAAGCAATCTAGACTTTTAGAGCTTTTTATAAAAGAAGCACAAGTAGAAAAAGAACATGCTGAAATATAAAAGTGGTTATGTGTACATTGGATTTTTTTGAGTTTTCTCAGTAGAGCATATTTTATAAAGCAGAGAAAACTAATAAATTTTTTAAATATTAGGTAAACCCAGAAAGAACTGTTTCAAAGTACTGTTCAAAACTAAAAGTATTTTTTAAAAAACCCTAGCCGGGCGTGGTGGCTCACGCCTGTAATCCCAGCACTCAGGAGGCTGAGGCAGGAGGATCCGTGCGAGTTCGAGACCAGCCTGGGCTACAAAACTGAGCTCAAGGCCAGCCTGAACTGCATAGTGAAACCCTGTCTCAAAAAGGCAAAAATAAATAAATAAATAAATAAATAAATAATAATAATAATAAAATAAAAAAACCCTAAAAGGATATATGAATATATGTGTTATTAATACTGACACACTGAACCCATGGAGTGATGAGCTAAATTCCTAGCCAGCGAGTTTGATTGACTGATTGATTGATTGTACCTGCAGTTGAACCCAGGGCATTCACCGTGAGCTACCTTACCAACCCCTTTTTTATTTTCCTTTTTGAGGCAATCTTGCTAACTTTCCCTCACTGAGCTTAAATTTTTTTTTTTTTTTTTTTTTTTTTTTTTTTTTTTTTTTTTTTTTTTTTTTTTTTTTTTTTTTTTTTTTTTTTTTTTTTTTTTTTTTTTTTTTTTTTTTTGTCTTTTTGAGACAGGGTCTCACTGTGTAGTTCAGGATGGCCTTGAGCTCAGCCCAGGCTGGTCTTGAACTCACACCTATCCTCCTGCCTCAGCCTCCTGAGTGCTGGGATCACAGGCATGTGCCACCACGCCCGGCTACTGAGCTTAAATTTCTGATTGTCTTGCCTCAGCCTCCAACAGTGGTGGGATTATACCCAAGGCATCAGGCAGATTTTTTTTTTCTTCTGTTTTTTTGTTTTTGTTTTTGTTCTTATTTTGAGATTTGAGCCCCAAATCTTCACACTGAGCTATCTTTCCAACATTCTTCTTTTTAATTTTTAATTTTGAGACAAATGCTCACTAAGTCACTAGTTGCTTGAACTTCTGGGCTTGAACTTTTTCAGCCTCCCAAAGTGCCAGGATTATAGGCATGCAGCACCATCCCAAGCTTAACAGTATATATGTGTTTTCAAAGTACATTAGAAAGACACATCATGAAGCACTATTTCCTCTTTTCCATATTTTCTGTAAAGTCATATTTTTTTCAGTAATATTAGTAAAAAGCCCATCATGGTGGCACATGCCTGTAATCCCAGCACTTGGGAGACTGAGGCAGGAAGATCGGTGCAAATTTGAGACCAGCTTGAGCTATAAAAGTGAGCTCAGGGATGACCTGAACTACATAGCGAGACCCTCTCTCAAAAAGACAAAAATAAATAAAATAACAAAGTTATATTAGTAAAAAATAGCATATACAATGAAATTAGAGCATCTATGATAATTATTTTTATAATTTAAAATTATACTCAAAAATATTCTCTGCAGGTCCCACTCCCCTAGTTTGAACCTGCTGGGGTCCTGCTGTCTTCTCTGTGTGCATGTCACTGGTCATTCCCTGGGAAAGGGACAGCATCACTGTGGTAGGGACGCTTCAGTGCTGATGGCTGATGCAGGAGAGGCTGGTCTCACCTGTATTTTTTGGCAGAGGAAGCCTGTGACGTCTGCTTGGGTTTTAGTTCTTGAACCTAGGGGCGGCTGCACCCAGATCCCTTGCCTCCCTGTCCCAAGGACGATCAAGGACATCTCCCTGTCCCAAGCCATCTCACTTCCCTCCAAGGGAAGCTTCTTCATATGCAACAGGGAACTCCTAGCACAAAGTTTCCATTACACAAATTTTTTAGTGCATATTGATGCTAATGGGACTTATAGTAATAACAGCATAGCATATGAAGACAATAACCAATATTTATCTGAAAGTTTCTAGTAGATTTATAACTGTACCAAACACCAAACAAAGTAAGTACTTCTACCTACATCACTCTATCTATTCCTCTAAGTAACCCACTTACTCAGTGGATGAAAATATAGGCTAGCAGGGGCTAGGCTAGCAATGCCCCCAATACCCCAAGAATAGGAAAAGAATTGATTTTTGCAGAGATCAGATCATCTCTACTGTAGGGTGGTGCAGGAAGCCCCTAGGTTGGGACTCAATTAGGATTTAAATCTCTGAGCTGACTAGAAGGGCTCTTGTCACTGAAGTTTACCAGGAGTGCCAAGTGGCCCCTATGAACAATGGTCTTCAGAGCCAGCCAACTTCAGACCATCCTATTTGGGATGGTGGAGGGGAGATTGCAGGGCATGGACCAGTGATGATGTGGCCTCATTCGAGTCTAAGCTCTATTAGAGATATCAATGCATGGCCAGTACAAAGAATCTAGTACTTTCTAGACACCAAAGAATTTCATTTCTGGAAGTCAAGCCCAATATGTCAATGGCTCTGATTTTCAGGGGAAAAAAATATAATTTATGAAAACGATGATAGCTTACATTTGTCTTACCACTTTATATTTTACAAAGTTCTTCCACTTATTTTATCTCATTTGATCGTCATAATTATGCCTGTGTTTGAGTATGATTACTAGGAACCAGAGAGGTTAAGTGGTTTGCCTAAGGTCACACAGCTAATAAGTCACAGAGAAGAATGAAAATTGAATCCACTCTTTTGACTCTCTATCTGGTGCACTCTCTGCTCTGCACAGCTGACTTGAGTGTCTTCTAACACATTTTAAGAGCTTCACAGAGTAACTTTGACACTAGGAATGCTGGACCCCAGCTGCTTTCTGCTATGAGGAGACTCTGCTGCCCCTGCTCCACCAAGCCCCGTCTCTAATCGTCTCCTTGTCCTCGTTCCTCTCAAACCCTCTCTTGTCATTTGCATTATGAAACTGTTGCCTTAATTATTCTCCTGCTGTTGGAAACCTGCTCTCCCAGCTCTGTGGCATCCTTTGATTTATCTCTGTCTGGATAACAGCTCCCCACTCTCCCTGGGGAATTCAATTTTCATTCATTTTTCTGCAGGGCTAGATTGATATAGACCCTCTGCCCTGGTCCATATTACTCATCCCAGCAAGAGAACCAGGGAGACCCAGCCTCAGCCCAGGCCCTGGGGAGCTTCTGTCTTGTTCTGGGAGCCACAAGGAGTTCTCCAATAAAAGGACAGGGGCCTTTGCTCCTCTCCATCTGTCCACCCAGCCCTCCCAGCCATTTGTCACAGGCCCCTTTCATGGACCCACCACTATGTCATTTGTCTCCTGTTCTTCCCAGAACCTCACAGGAATCTCTCCTCACCAAGAGGCAGAGCAGAAGGTGGGCGCTGCTCATCTTATGTCTTATGTCCTTGACACAGGAATTTAGGAAACGTGGACAAGAGATGACCCTGAACTTGGGCATATAACTCTGAAGAGAAGATTCTGATCCAGTAAGGGGCTGTGAAACAGGAGAAAAGGACACTAAGGAAGAAGAAAAGTGAGAGCCCCTAACACATAATGATGGCACTGGTCTAAGTCCTCCTTCTGTGTTAACCCTGAAAAATCCTTCCATTCTGCTATTCTCCCCACTTTACAGATGAGGAAGGTGAGGCACAGATTAGTCAAATGATGTGCCTGAGGTTGCACAGCAAAGCACTGGACGCAGCATCTGTTTACATGCAGTTTGGCTCTAACCTTCCAGCCCCACCAGCATCATCAAATAACCCTTCTTTGGAGACCCCTGAGCTTGACTGGTGATCGGTCCGTGCAGTCTAGGAGCCAGCAAAACCAAGTCCTCTGGCCCCATCTGTGCAGCCATCATACCCCATGGTCTGCATACATGTGAAGATGGGAGAAGAATGTAGGGATTTGGTCTTGCTCTGATTTCAGAGTTAATTTTGTGCACTGATTGAACACCTACTGTATTCTGGCCCCATGACTGGCCGTGGAAGCTTCCCACCTGGAGTATCAAGTCCAGGTAGACTTGCTTTGGGTCAGCTGCAGCACATTTGCGAAGTAAAGTCAGTGAAGTGGCCATTGCTGGGGCAGGAGCCTGAGAGCAGGGTGGGCTAAAGGTTCTCTGACTACCTACGTTCCAATCCCAATTTGGATACAGCCTCCTGAGCAGCTCTTGGGAAGGCCCTTGCGTTCCTCCTGTCTCCCTAGCTAAATGGGACCCCATAGCGCTCTTCCCCGCAGCAGGCACCCAGGCGGCTCTTTCTCTGGGAAGCTTAGCTCTCACGTTTCCACTCCTGGGCAGTAATCTACATTTTTTCTTCTTTTCTATTTATGGCCCAAACTGGAACTGATTTTTTTTTAAAACAAAGACTAGAAGGCATAGGGTTGAGTTAGAAGAACTACAGCCACAGGTTCAGGCCAGTCTCTGTTTTTCCCTTTCAGAGCTGGATACCTGTTCTTTCAATTCGGCGGAGAACTGAGGTTAGTGCATCAGAATCACTCTGTAGGTGAAATTCTGGCTCTCTTGGGCAAAGCTCTGGCTGCACCGTGGAAAATAGGTGCTGTGGCCTCTGACTGCACAAACCAAGGCAGCAAGAAGGTGCCTATAATACAAACCAGGGGTGCAATTCCTATCTCCTCTTCTGTCCACGCTAGTTTGCACCTGCCCTCTCTTCTTTGTGGTTTGTTTCCCAATTTTACAGCAGCTTCAAGTTTGTTTAGGAAAAGGCTTGGGCTCGTGGTTCAGCACCGCCCGCCATGCTTTCCTTTGTTCCCCTTCGTATCTCTGCCCACCGGGATACCTGAATCCCAGAATGGTCCCAGGAACTAATTTTCCAGTGTGTCCAGTGCCCTCACATACCCATTCTCCCCTAAGCTTCCTGAGATAGGGGAGCAAATCCTAGTCCCATTTCTTTGTAGAGGAGAAGGCAAAAGCACCGGAAGTTTAGGCTCTCTGCCGGGCCATACCCAAGGCTCTGGTGCAGAGTTTCTGACCACATGATCCATTTCCTCAACTCCTAAAAAGGGGATGCTGTGGATGGCCAGGAGGAGGGGTGCGGAGTCCAGCCTGGCTCCATGTGAAATAGCTGCAGGCACCCCATCATCGCCTTGGTGAAAGGTTTTTTACTAGACCAGCTTAACTCAGCAGTTTCCTCTCAGGAACTGACTTACGACCAAAGAAAGGTAGATGGGCTAGCTGTGAGCAGAGGTGGCACGGGAAATGCAAGGCACGGGTGGGAGAAGCTAGGACCCTAGAACTCAGGACCTCAGTTTCTAGGCCAGCTTTGCTAACAAGCTGGCACCCAGGTCGCCTCCCACAGTCGCTCACTAGCTTTAGTGTGCAGGACTGGGAAGGCAGTCCTCAGGTCTTACAGCATGGCCTTTCCTTTTCACAGCCCTGGCTTACTTTACAGAGCGGATCCTCCTCAGTCATTCACTTTGCTGCTTGAAAACTGACCCGCGGAACAGAGACCAGGACACTGGAACTGCAGCCACAAGGAAGAAATCCTGAGAGCTTTCATTAGTGGCAGGGAGAAAGGATTTAGGCAAAAGATGTCTCCAAGAGCTCACCTGAGGAGCACTCTGCAGAAGACATAAATCCTCCATCTAGTTTACCTCTGAGTTTTATGAAGTTGAACTCAGAGTCTCCCTTTTCCTATGTTTGGGGACATTAATATTCAGATGATTCTCCTTAGAAACGGGTTGTTGGGAGACTACAGAAAACTAATGTGAGAAGATTCTGAAGGAAATGCTCCCTGAATGTTATCTGACTCCCCAGGCCTTTGCAGAACTCTTCAGGCTTTAACTATGTGTAGGATCATCTGAGGGTTTTGTTCAAATATATTACAGCTTCTGGCACAGTAGGACTGAGGCCTAAGACTCTGCCTTTGGGGAGGTGCTGGTGTTGTTGGCCTTTACCTGCTGAGCCTTGGGGAGCACCCACCTTGGGCACAGGGGTGGGTGAGCTCAAGGACCCCAATTTGGGGCAGCAGCCACTGGCTAGTGTGACTATGGAGCCCTGAGATGAGGCTGCTCACCCTGAGCTGCACTATAAATGTAAATCGTGAATTGGATTTCGAAAAGTGAATATCTAGAAAAGAATGTAAAATATCTCATTCAGATTTTTTAAAATTTTATTATTGAAGTGATAATGTTTTTGGATATGGTGGGTTAAGTAAAATCTATTATTAACATTTATTTCACTTGCTTCTTTCGGCATGGCTGTCAGGAGAGTTAACATTAGCTAAGGGTCTGGCATTCTATTTCTACCTGGATAGCACTTGCCTGGAGTGTTCTGCCTTGCATGGTACTGGACACGCTCAGGCACATACAACTCACACCCTCTGGCATGAAGAGCCCCATTTCTTCCAAGCAGTTTCTAGCACCTAGTAAGGGATTTTGCTAAATGTTCACTAGGTGAATGAACAGGGAGGATCCCACTGATGGAGCCCCCTGAGCTATGGCCCTAGTGCTGAGGAGGAGACCTCAGCTGCACAAGAGCCCCTGGAGCCGAGCAGGTGGCCACGCCTGAAGAATGACCATCGCCCCCTTGCAGTTGACCCCGACCTGCTGCCCATCTATTCTCTGTCATCTCCAGCACTGCCCTCTGCTCTTTTTAAAGCACTGAATGCATAGAGAAAGGGATTCAAGGGCTCTCTCTCTCCAGGGCTCTGCAGATAAAGAGCATATAACGACGAGGAACCAGTGACAGTCATAGCAGCACTTGCGGTCCAGAACACGGCTCCTGGCAAGTTTCCTTCCTGCCTGAAAGCTAGCTTTGCTAACTGCCCAGGTCTCAGCCTGCTCTTCTGCTCCCCACCCGAGTTCACAGTACCTCAGCTTTTCTTTGTGGCCTATGCTGCCATCTTCACCCCATCCCCACCATGACTGGGGAAGCACGTGACCCCAGTGCTCAGGGCAGAAACTTCTGATGTGCATACCCCCACCTGCCCTGACATTAGTGGGAGACTCACAGCCCAGATTCCCACAGCTTCTAAGATCACAAATGACCAGGGCCTGGAAATCCCGAGGACAGAGATGGAATTTGGCTGGAGGGAAGGCCAGCCACACGAGAAATTGGTAAGCTAGGGGCATCCCCAGGGCCTATGGAGCTGGGATGTGCCTCAGAGCACAGGGCTATCAGCCATTCTGCCCCATCCACTGCAGCCTCAGTATGTGCCTGTCGACCCATCCTCAAGCACCCCCAGGTCTCCCACACCCTCTCTTGACCATTCTCCTTCATCAGGAGAAAGAGAGTTCTTGGAATCATGTGAACTTACCAGAGGTCAGAGGGAGAATCTGCCTTCATTGGTGAGGACTGGGAGGAGCCTGCCTGGAGCGGCTCTTCTGTGGAGTCCAGGAACTGTGAAGGAAAGTCAGGATCTGGGGACTGCTGTATCCTGTCAGTGGAGGGAGCTGGGAAGGACCAGGGCCAGGTGGGGTGCCCCAAACTGAGCTAGGGAGAGCCAGGAGGAGGCCTTCTCCTCTTTTCTCTGAGAGAAGGTGCTCTGCTCCCCCGTGGAAGCTGGGGAAAGGAGGATCTGCCTAGGGGGAGGGTAACAGAGGGGCTGGAGACCGCCTGAGAGAAAATTAAATTGCACTTGAGGGCAAATTCTATTAGGGAATAGAGCCTGTCTCTCAACAGCCTGCATCCATTTAGGTGATTAGCTCGGCCCAGCACCTCCGCCTAGGGCCTGGCCAGCTCTGTCCCTCAACTAGGGGAGCCAGGTCAGTGGCCTCTGGGGGCCCAGACATCGTACTCCTGCCAGCCCAGCCTGCCAAGGAGTACCTTCTCTTACCATGCACAGCCAAGAGGCCCTTTCGGAAATGACCAGGAGGCTGTGAGCATTCCCAGTCCTCTTAGAGCTCCTCAGGAGTGGGGTGTCATGGAGGACAGTGAACACAAGGCCAGACACCACCAGAGGGGCAGAGGAGGGGTCACTGTTGTGGGGTCCAGAGAAGGGACAAGAGAAGTCCAAGACAAACCCCCAGGGTAAATCCCTCCTCTGCCCCTTTGGCATTGCCTAGCCTTGTACCCACCACCAGACTGACTGCTCAGGAGGTTTGAACTCCAGGGTACTGGGGGACAGGAAAGATTTGGAAAGGTGGAGAAGATGGTAGCAGGGCAGGAAGCAGAGTCTGTGTGAGTCTGCAGGAGTTGGGGCCAGTGAGTAGGTAGAGAGAAACACATGTGACTGACACTTGAAGAATGTCAAAGGTTCTGTAAATTAACAGAGCCTACCTATAAACGATAAAACAAATTAAATTCATCTATAAAATGGGTTTTGCTGGGCATGGTGGCACAGGCTTGTAATCTCAGCACTCAGGAGGCTGAGGCAGGAAGATCACCAGCCTGGGCCACGTACTGACTTCTAGGTCAGCCTGAACTACATAGCGAGATCCTATCTCAAAAAACAACAAACATATTTACAGTTTGATGATAAAACATGCACTTCATAGACTCCTATGCCACTCCAGTGCATGAACTAAGAGCTCAGCAACCTTTGGGGGTGTTATTAGCACTGATTTTATGCCTGTACCTTCTTTTCTGTGTCCACACTTCGGAGGAGGGGTCTGGATCCCAGGTGTTTGGAAGCCCAGTCCCAAGCCTGTATTTCATAGCACTCTAAGGCCCTGGACTCGCAGGCCAGTCTCAACCTGCTAGACTCCCTTCTGGACACTGCTGGCTGGCTGTCCCACGAAGACATGGCCCTTCTTCTCCACACTGACCAATAATGAGTCAATCTGGTACAGTATCCTTCCAGGAAGAAGTTTATGGTGGTTGCAATGTAACTACTGTGTAGTTAGCTAAGGAAGCCCTGGTCCTTGCCATGGAAGTACACAGGAGTTCCCTGTTAGGTTTTTTTAATTTTAATGTCTGTTAGATTTCCTCAGTTTCTGTTCATAAAATTATTTTGTTTGTTTTACACAACTTTATCATGTGCCTGCCATGTGTTCTGGGAGAGCCAGCCCAGTTTCTACATCAAGGAGGGGCCTGAACATGCCCAGCTAACCTTGAGCTCCCTTCTTTACCTCTCTTCTCTGACTATAAGGAAATCACCTACTTCGCCCTTCTAGTTCCAGCTGCAAGCACAGGGCCCAGTGTATGATGACATCTTGGGAAATATTTGTGACCTGGAGGGAGAGGATCGATGAATGTATAAAACCCACTGATATGACTGAAGATCTGGGAGAAATCAGAGCACATCCTCCTTGAGTCAGAGAGGCTGAGGAAGCAGCATCAGCTCTTGAGAGCAACAGAGCAGCGGATGGTGGCTCTGCCAGCCCTGGTTAGGTTATTGGACCTATTATTGGTGTGGTCAGCTGGCTAGACAGTCACGACTCTGAGGCTGTCAGGGCCCCACTTGCTTCTCATCCGTAATGGTCCCTGGCTGTTTATGCACTTCCTGCTCTCCTGTGGCACTCCACTGACTTTATTACATTCGCCACATGGTCTCTTGTGATGAGAGCTAAAGAAGAAGCCTGGGAAAAAATGACCTAGAAACCGAGGCACTCACTTCCCCTTCAGCCACCATTGACTGGAATAAGCAGGGGGGTTCCTGCCTCAGAGCTCTTGGGGTACATTCCCAGGCCAGGAGTGCACGCCCCCTGCCTGCCTGCTTTCCAAGTCTTGCCTGAGGACATCTTCAAGATCTTTATCCCCTGAAGACTTGTGTCTATCAGGTTGCCCTGGTGACAGTCATGTAGTCCACACATGAACAAAGCATTTGTCAAGGCTGCATTTTCAGAGGCAGCAGGGACCATTTCTACATAGCCTAAATAGTCTACTTGTCACAAAGTTTCTCTTCTGCAAAATTCAGACAGAAGTTTGATTTTTCCCTGATTGTACAGGCTTAATAGTTAGCACTTAAATTATTGTAAATAATCCCAAAGTGACTTCAGTCTCTGGGGCTATTTGCTTTTTCAATCTCAAAAATTTAACTTAAGATCTCTGCTTCCTCAAAGAGAACAGCTGACTTTTAACTGAATTTTAAAATTTTGTCTATCTTCTTAGAAAGCAAAAATGAATTTCTCTAAAACATCTGGTTGCCGCTGACATGATGACACCCTTAAATGTTATGCAGTACTGTGTGTGCAGCACAACCCACCACATTCTTCTCCAGAAAGTGAGCTGTTCAGGAGTTTTTCTTACTCAAGCAGTCCCTAAAGCCCACATAGCCATGTGGGGCCACAGCTCTGGCATTTGTGCCCTAGTAGAGTCCCTGCCTTTTGAGTCCAGGATAGACTTGTGACTTGCTTTAACTGATAGAATGTGGCAGATGTGATGATGAGCTAGTTTGAAGATGCGGCATTTGGGGGAGCTTTGAGCCCCACCCATGTAAGAAATCCAACTGGCTTATTGGAGAGGAGAGAGAGAGAGAGAGAGACAGAGAGACAGAGAGAGAGAGAGGAATCGAGGGAGGGAGGGAGGGGGAGAGAGAGAAACAGACAGACGGATGGAGGGAGGGAGGGAGAGAGAGAGAGAGAGAGAGAGAGAGAGAATTTAGCTAAGTCCAGCCTTCAGCATGCCTGTCAGCTCAATGCAGCCACATTAATGACCCTGGCAAGACCTGCAGAAGAGCTGTCCAGTGGAAACTAGCCCAGACTGCAGTGTCATGAGCAAAGAAAATGGGCATTGCTTTAAGCTATGTCCTTTGGAATGGTTTGTCAGAAAGCAATAGGTAACCAAACTTAACTGAATGCAGCATCAGATTAACCCCAAAATCTCAGCAGTAGACCAGGACGATGACTGCAGTTGGCAGGATGCTGTAACACTGAGAGTGACATCATCTAGAATATGTGATCTCCTTGGTGGCTGAGATAAAGGAAGAGAAATTGGAAAGTTGGACATCTTGGTGACTTACATCACTTCCTGTCACATCTCAGTGGCTACAATTAGTCGTGTGGCCCAATTCTCTGGAAGGGGAGCACACAGACCACCTGGTGAGCATTACTGCCACTGTCAGTGCTCTTAGATCCACTCAGATTTTTAAATCTCTATGAGCAACATGCAAGTTCTTTGAAAATGGGCAATGATTTTTTTTTTTTTTTTTTTTTGCCAAAGTAGAACTCACTCCCATTTTACTCTACAATGGAAGCAATACACATGCTTCGCAACACATACATAGGATAGTAACAAGTGAATGATCCTTGATCCAGATCTGGGTTCAGTGAGGAAAAGTTTCAGGCGTGGAAACAGCACACACTAAGGCTGGGAGGGAAGGCCTGAGGCCTAGGAGACTCAGACCTGGGAGTTGCATGCCTGTGAGGTGGTCAAAAGTCCAACTGGAGAAGTGGAGTACCTGGGCAACCACAGCAAGGTCTTGCAATGTGGTATGAGGAGAACTTGGACCTCAGACACTCATGCAAACCTGGTGAAGCCACAGCTCTTCCCATAGGACCACCTTCACGCCTTGCTTGGTCTCCACAGCACCCGCCAGTCTGTTTCTGCTCCTATTCCAAGTGAACATCTGGAACTCCTGACAGGATGACCTTCTCCATGGCAGGAGCACCTCCTGGATATCTGGCATGAGTGTTACCGCCCCTCCTTTCCCTCTTCATTAAGAGCAGCCCCTCCACAGCTTTCTGATGGAAGGGACAGTTTCAGGATCAGTGCTCCTTTAGGTGACATGCCCACCAACTGTAGCATCTGTGACTGTGACCTCTTGGAGCACATATTTTGTTGTTATTTCTTGTTTTTAAGACATTCTTGCTCCGAGGTCCAAGCTGAACCTGAACTGAGTCCTCCTGCCTCAGTCCAAGAACTGGGACTCCAGGCCTGCACCACTCTGCTCAGCTTTCCTGTACCAGTTTTAAAACGTGTTCACAGAACTCTGTGGGCTTAGTGGAGTGTGGGTGCCACAGCAGACTCCCAGATCTGGGACTCTGCGCTACTGTGGCCCACAGGCAGTCAGCCCAGTGAGCTGGCATTAAACTAAAAAGAAGATGTCCCAATATGATGACCTGGGAGTGGAAATTAGTGACTCAAAAACAGAACTCTGGTCCAAGAGCTAAGCTTCTGCAGCCTCAGCTTCAGGTGGAGAAGGCAGCACTTATTCAGGCAAAGAGCCAAAGGACAAAACAATGTACCGTCCTTGCTCCAGCCATTGATGGAAAGCAAGACGGCTCTGCAGAAGCCTGGCAGAGCCAAGGCACACCACCACATAGTGCAGCAGGCCCAAAGGACCCTGTTCCCAAGAGGTTTTCTGTAGAAGTTCTCATTCCTTTAGCTGATGAATATGATCCTATGTTTCCTAATGACCATGAAACAGTAGGGAAGTACTGAAGAGAGGAACGACAGAGACAGCGGGAGCTGGGGAAACAGAAGGAAATAGAAGAAAGAGAAAAGAGGAGTAAGGACAGACCTGATGCTAGTTGGTTTTCAAGGCAACCAGATCCAGATTCTGGTGAAGATGAAGCTATAAATAGGAGAGGAAAAAAGAAATACAGCAGGAGCTGCTACTGTACTACCTGCCTCTCGTGTAGAGAAAGACAAGAGATGTACTTTGAGATTTTCCTTACAGAGAGGACTCGAGATCTTGATCAGTCTTCCAAAGCTGTTCTGCCTCTCCCAGTACGTGAGGAACACGATAGGCCAAGATCTCCAACCAGGCCCAGCACTCCTTCCTCGATAACATGGGTGGCACAGGAGCACATAAGATCATGCACAACTATGGCTTCCAGGAAGGCCAGGGTCTGGGGAAGCCGGGGCAGGGGCTGCGGATCCTGTTATCAGTGGAAGGGATGAGCAAACGGAGCAGTAAGATCATTGCTGGGATGCCAACGAGAAGGGGGAGTCTCAAGATGCATCACAGAAGTTGGATTCAAATCCATGAACTTATGGGCCAGGGAGATAGCTCAGTGGAATAAGTGCTTGCCTGGCAAGTGCAAGTCCTGAGTTCAATCCCTGGTACCACCAAAAAAAAAGAAAAGAAAGAAAGAAACTTAAATATGTCAGTGTCCTACAAAAGTGTGCTACTGAGGAACATGGTTGGTGCAGGGGCAGTCATGAAGCCTTGGCAACTGAAACTCAGGAAGAAGGTGAAAAATATGGCCACGTTGGCAAGTGTGTGATATTTGACAGTCCTGGTACCCCTGTAATGAAGCAGTATGAATATTTTTAGAATTTGAGAATTGAATCAGCAAATAAAGCTGTTGTTGATCTGGATGGGAGATATTTTGGTGGACAGGTGATCAAAGCATGTTTCTACAATTTGGATAAATTCAGGGTTGGATTTGGCAGAACAAGTTCAATTTTTAAGGACTAGAGTCATCTCTGGGATCCTTATGTGAGCTTCAGATTGAGCAAAGACAATCCTTAAAAGATCTATATTGTGAGCTGGGATGGGCAGGCTGGTGAGTACTGGGAGTGCTGGAGGGGCCTCTGGTATGGATGTTGATTGATCCTTTTTTATGATTTTTTAAAAAATGTAGTATAGAAGTCCTTTTAAAAACATGTCTACCAATTATTTGACACTTCCCCCCTAACACACCCATACCATTAATTCAGTCTTTTCAGTCACAGAAACACGATAGTGGTGACAAGAAGTGTTGCTCAGGCCACAGGCTACACATAGAAAGGAATTCTTCCAGAGAGAAGCAGAATTAGCCACTCTCCCTCTCCAGCTGGGAAGGTGACAGCTTCCTTTAGGCTGGTAATCCACCATGAAGGCCTCGTTTCACACTAGCTGCTCAGGAACAGGCCTACAGGGAATTGCTCCTGGAGAGTGAAAATTAGAGCCCGTCAGGGTAATTTGTCCATTTTACCACACGCATTTTGGAGCTGTGCTGAGGGTCTGAGTTGAGGCAGCTGTGACTGCCATGAGTCTCAGAGAGATAAGTGCTGGACCTGGCTACCTTGGCTGGAGAGGGCAGCCAGCTGACCAGCGGACCAGCTGCCGGCCCTAGCATGCGTGTGTGTGTGTGTGTGTGTGTGTGTGTGTGTGTGTGTGTGTGTGTGTGTGTGGCAAATGCTTCCTCCCAGGCTATAGCCTCTCACTCCCGCCTATGAACAGAAGCCTTCATTATGAGAGAAGTCCATAGATACCTCACCTCATAGTTTGTGCTCTTTGTGTTGTTTTGTTTTTAAACTAGAAGTGAATACTATAAATGGACCAATAGACCCTAATAAAAAGTTTAACAGAAGACTCATCCACTGTGTTCATTTTCTTTTTTTAGTAGCATGTTTGTAGTACATAGTGATTTCTTTTTTTTTTTTTGTCTTTTTGAGACAGGGTCTCGCTATGCAGTTGAGGCTGGCCTTGAGCTCACTTTTGTAGCCCAGACTGGTCTCGAACTTGCACCAATCCTCCTGCCTCAGCTTCCCGAGTGCTGGAATTACAGGCGTGCGCCACCACACCCGGCTTACATAGTGATTTCATTCATGTATCATGGGGAGTTGATACATGTGACATGTATATGCCTTGTCTTTTCTTTGAAGGCCTCCTCCTCCCTTCTCTTGCATCCTATTTAAGAAACACTTCCCCACCACACTGGCACAGTGATAGTCTCCCACATTTGCTTTTACTGGTCTTTAAATTTCTTCATGTTTAGGTTTCTACACCTGAACTATCCAACTTTGGTATAAAGCAGAGGCACACTTTTCTTTCTCTCCATATAGTGATCGGTTTCACTATCATCTGAGACTGATGGATTGATTTATGATATCATCTTTATTATACATCTGGTTTCCATGTATTTATGAGCACTCTCTTGAACTTTTTACTAGGGTCCACTGGTCCATCTACATTTGTTCCTACAGTAAAATCACACTTTTTTTTTTTTTTTTTTTTTTTTTTTTTTTTTTTTTTTTTTTTTTTTTTTTTTTTTTTTTTTTTTTTTTTTTTTTTTTTTTTTTTTTTTTTTTTTTTTTTTTTTTTTTTTTTTTTTTTTTTTTTTTTTTTTTTTTTTTTTTTTTTTTTTTTTTTTTTTTTTTTTTGTTAACCATGACCTCTTGGTAGTGTTCTAATTTCTTTTCTTTTCTTTTTTTTTTTTTTTAAATTTTTTATTTTCTTGTTTCAGATCTTTTGTTTGTTTTTATTTATTTATTTTTATGGCTGGCTCAGCCTGCCCTGATGGCAGGGCTGGCGCAGCATGTGGTGCCGGGGATCAAACCGCGGTCCCTGAAGCGGCCCGAGCTTTCCCAAGCAGGCGCTTTAGACCACTGAGCCATCCCGCTGGGCCCAGTGTTCTAATTTCTATAGGACAGGTCCTCCTACTTTGCCCTCTCCCCCAAAACCTACTCAGCAATTTATAGACCACTCCTTAAATTTTTCTTTAAAGACAGAATTTCACTGTCACTAAATTGTCTAGGCTGGTCCTAAACATACGATTCTCCTGTTTCAGCCTATCAGAGAAATCTACAGACTCTTCACACCCCACATAAATTTTAGAACAAGATTGTTTAGAATGTGGCTAGCTTAAAATCTGTGAGCTTCCGGCTCAGCCTCTTTAGTGCTGGAATTATAGGTATTTACTACCACGCTCAGCTTCCATGTAGACTTTTGGTTGGTGTTAGACATAGATTTGAGATTAGTTTGAGAGTATGTGTGTAACTTTTATTTTTTGATGCCAAAGATCGAACCTAGGACTTCTGACTTCTGCATGCTAGGCTTCAGCTCCAGCCACTTACAATCTTAAGCTGTCCATCTATGGCCATAGAGCATTGAACTGCTCAGATCTTTTTTTTTTTTCTTGTTTCAGAACTTTATTTATTTTTATGGCCGGCTCAGCCTGCCCTGAGGGCAGGGCTGGCACAGCATGTGGTGCTGGGGATCGAACCGTGGTCCCTGCAGCTGCCCAAGCTTTCCTAAGCAGGCTCTTTAGACCACTGAGCCATCCTGCCGGGCCCCTAAACTGCTCAGATCTTTATGTCCGTTATAAGAATAGTTGTTTTATCTTCTCCACAACATCACCATGTGAGGTCTTTATTCATGTGTTTCATTATGGGCTGGTAGTTTGTTTCTTCTAATCATTTGCCGCTTAAATGTAGTCTTCCCTTCTCCCCCATGTTTCCAGTACATATTACTGACCCTATTCATGATTAAAAACTGAGATTCAGTTGAAATGGCAAGGTGGCGCAGGTAGTCAGCCACAGTACCATAACCTATAGTAGCAGAGGAAGGAGGAAAGGTGTGTTTATGAGTGGGCAGTGGGCTAACCCTACAAGATGTGGCTTTTGTTTCAATAGGCAGAAGGGAGATTCTGAAAGACTGTGGACAGGGGCCAGATGACCCGAAAGAAGAAATGTAAGAGGCTAAGTAGGGTAGGGCAGGAGAGTGCTGAGTCCAGGAGACAGGGAAGAAAGTACAGAAAAATAGGGAGGGCTTAAAGGTCACCAGGACAGAATCCACCAACAGGCTGAGGAAGGGGAGCTTTCCAGCCCTGGGAGAAAAAACAGAAATCCTCTGGGTAGCAAGACCAAGTCCAAGATTGGGATTTTTGGCTGCTGGAGAGTTAGAGGAGTGGACTTCCTGGTAAGTGGGTACTAGAGGGGGTGGGACTGGAGTTCAGAGGCGAGGCCAGGAGGGAGGTGAAGACTTGAGAGAGACAAAGCGACATTCTGTGCATGGGCAGCTCTGCACAGGCTGATGTGCTTCCTTATAGTTGTACAGAGCAGGTACAAAAGGGCCCCCAAACCCCAGGACTGCTGTTTGATCCAGGGAGGGGATTTGGTGCCTGGGAGACACAGCCAGGAGGAAGATCTTTCTTTTGGTGTCTTTTTGGATTCTTTTTTTTTTTTTTTTTAACGTTTAAGTATGCATTACTTAGTCAAAGCAATTAATGAAATGAAGTTTTTACAAAAGAACAGAAGTTTAGACACGACACTGGGAAACATAAAGGACTTCAAAGACATAAAGTGTTTTTGCCTTTGAAGAACAGTGCTGGACCTCAGAGAAAAGCCCTCTTTAGAATTCCTCAGGTAAAGCATTGTCCCTCATTTCACATCATAATGAAATGACCAGGGCAGCATGTCACTTCTGATGCTCAGTGCCCAATGTCACCTGAAGCCAGCTCATACATCTCCCAGTGGTGCTGGCTGTCTAGTTGTGCCATATTGCATGGGTGTCTAAGGCCCACACACGCCCTGCCTCCATCATAATTGCTGGCTCTCCATGAGCAGTACGAATGCAGATGATATAACCAGGACAGGCGTTGAGCTCCCACTTTGTGCTGGGTGCTGTAGGCTTCGTATTGTCTTCTGTACAGATGAAGAAACTCAGGCTCTGAGAAGCACTTGTCCAAGGCAACATGGCCAGTATGTGGTAGCATCAAAATTCAAATGCAAGCACGCGTTTTCTTAGTAGACCTTTTTTTCCCCCAATTATTTAGTCATCTGAAATTTATTAAATGCCTTTGATGCTTAAAGCTTGGAAGACAGAACTGAAGCATAAAAATGGATGGCTTGCTTGGAGATATGCAGATCCCAGAATGTGTCCTTGTTTGATCAAGAGCCAGTTATTAAATACCTGTTATGTGCCACGCCCCAGTTTAAGCCTGGGGCTGCAGTGAGAAAGATGGAGCTTGGAGGAACTGGTGTTCCAGACAGAAGTCTGGAAACTGTACTGCAGGGTGACAAGTACTCATGTGAGGGCTGCTGAGGGAGCTCTGGGACCCTAGGGAGGGGCATCTGGCTCAGGCTTGGAGGGCCACGAGGGCTTATCAGAAGGAATGGTGTCTTGGCTGAATTAAACAGGGTCATAGCTCAAATGCCTATAGGACAGACAGCACAGGTAATGAGTGACAAGCTGGGTCCATGCTTAGGCATGGAAGTACTGCACTTGAATATCAAACACAGGTGAATTCTCACTTATACACAGATAATATTCTCTTAGCTTTCCTGAAACCTGTCCTATGTAGAGGCATAAAGTAGGGAGATACTGCCTTCTTCTAACTTAACAGTGTGAATATGGTGATAAACAGTGACTGCCCCTTGGCCTTCACATGGGAAAAGGTGGGCAGTGTGGCCAAGAAGGACGGGGGCTCGATGAGCACAGCCAGGAAGGGCTCAGACGCCCATGCAAGTCTTCTTTGGGGTGGACTGTAGGGTGTTCTCAGCCTTAGTCAAAACCTCTGATCACTTTTTCAGGGTAGATTTTTATGTACTAATAATACTGAATCAAGGGAAGTAAACATATTAAAAGTTGACTTATACTGCTACATTATTTTTTTCAGAAACATTAAACTTGTGTTATCACTTTTCCAATGTCAACTGAATGTATAAAAATAACTATTCATTTTTCATTTCTTTAATTATTAGACTATTATTTTATATAGTTGTTCTTTTGTGAACTGATGGTTCATGTTCTTGGCCCATTAAAAGTGCTACTGTACAAGTAATAAGTACTTATTTATTAAAAATAAGAAAACAAAGCCAGGGGCTGTAGCTTAGTGGCACAAATGTCTTCTTGGCAAGTACAAGGTCCTGAGTTTGATTCCCAGTACTGAAAAAAGTGAGAAAAAGAAAACAAGCATTCACAACCCTACCACTGACCACTAACCAGTATTAATACTTTAGTGTATATGTTCTCACCCATACCCTCAAACCTGGTTGTTCTTTTTTTTTTTTTTTTTTTAATTAAGATCTTCAGGGTGTAGTGGTACACCCCTGGAACCCCAGTTACTCAAAAGCCTGTGCAGGAAGACTGTAAGTCAACTTAACAAGATCTTGTCTCAAAATCAAATAAAAAGAGGTGGGGATATAGCTCAGAACACTTTTAGCATGTGTGAGGCCCTAGCTTCAACATCCCCCCAACATAATAGGTGGAACAATTATTATAAACTTGATAGTCTCACTTATAATGTGGTCTAAAATAATTTAAGTTTTAAGATCATGCATTTACATCATTTTTAGATTTTTTAGTGCTGAGGAATCTAACTTGGGACCTTGTGCTTGCCAAGAAGGTGCTTGTACTGCTGAGCTATATCCCTAGCCCTTACATCATTTTTAGTGTCTGCATTATATTCCACAGTAATGTGCCAATGTGCCATTTTGGATTTTCAGTTAATCTTATTTTTGATATTATAAACATTCATCATATAGCAAATCTTAGTAAATACTTTCAATTATTTTCTCAGAATTCTAGAACAAAATTGTTGGATCTAAGGTTACATGTATTGTAAAGCTTTTAAAACATTTCACCAACTATATTACATTATACGTTACTGTATACATTTCCCAAAGTTTATAATTGTTTATGTTAACAATAGTGGTATATGAGAAGACTCAGGGCAGATTTTATTTTCTTACATGGCTTAAACAGTAACTTCTACCTCACAGTTTTCCAGAACTCTGTCACACACACCTCCTTTGCAAATGGTGGAGCCCAGGACATCTGCCCTTGCGCCTCTGTAGGCCACTGTACCTGCCTCAGCCAACAGAGTAGCCAAAGCAATATGCAACTTCTCAGGCTAGCACACAAAAATGCCGCCCACTTCCACTTTGTCCTCTTTGGAGGCTGGCTTGGAGCCCAGCCGCCTTGCTGTGCAGAAGCCAGAGCAGCCCCTGAGAAGACCTACGTGAACAGACACGGTGGCTGCTGTCCACAGCCAGGGCCCACTTGTGAGGTGTCCCCCGCCCATATACACTGCATGGAGTAAGGACGGCTGTCCTCTGCCAAGCACTTGTTATAGATACGTGAGCAAAATGCAGGACCGTTGTTTCAAGCCACTAAGCCATGGCATGGCTACTACTCTGAAGGAAGTAACCAAGCCACTTAATTTCCCCCACTGTCACTGACCCTGGGTATTGGTATCTGTCAATAGGCTATACGAAAAGAGCAAGTTTCATTTGTTCTTGATATTTGGCCCATTACTTTCAGCCTCTCTGATTTACAAAAGAACTTTAGGACCTTTTAATCCTCTTTATCTTGTCACTTTTTTCTTTTCAAGAGAAATAGCTTATTAAAGGGAAATTAAAAATACATTTAAGTCAGAACCGGCCTACCTGCACATATAAGGGCCAGAACATAAATGCCCCTTAACTTCCACTTGCCAGGCAAGCACTTGTGCCATGGAGCTATCTCTCTGGCCCTCATGGTTTATAGTTTGTTGTATATTTTCTCAGACTTTCTCTAGAAATGTTAACTTACAGATATATATAGGTGCCCTTCTTGAACATTTTCAGCTCAATGCATGCAAACCTAGTCTATTCTTTACATGGTGTATCATGCAAGTCATGTCTGTCATATTTATAACATGTATTTTATGTTACTAAATATGTAGTTTGTTTCATTAAATTTAAACTTATTTCTAAAAAGTGTTATAAAATAGATGGAATTTTCATCTTAAATTTTTGCTGCTCTTCTACATTTTAAACAGTGAAGTGAGGACTCAGATAATGATAAAATGGTATACATTGCAAAAAGCTAAGATTTTTGAAAGCTTTCACCATAAAAAAATGATATTGATATGTTTAGTCAGACTTAAAACACTACACTATGGATACATTATGACAAGTCACATATACCTTATTAATATGTACAATTTTTATTTCTATGTATGTATTAAAATAAATGTTTAAAAAGCTAAAACAAAAAGTGTTGCAAAGTATACAACTATATTTTCCCATCTTAATTTTTTTTGCATGGGCCAATTAAATTACTCAGATGTTTTGGTGTAAAACTGGACTTGTGCTGGGGTTTTCCCAAGAACATTCTCAGCATCACTGGCTATAGAACACCTCCCTCTCTGAGTTAGAACTCTGGGTCTATAAGAACCTGGAGTGCGGTGAGGAACACCCAAATCTCAGCAGAGAGGCAGAGGCAGGAAGCTTGCAAATTCAAGCCCAGCATTGGTCATTTAACAACTTATCAAGAACTTGTCTCAAAAAGTTCGTTTAGGCCGGGCGTGGTGGCGCACGCCTGTAATCCTAGCACTTGGGAGGCTGAGGCAGGAGGATTGGTGCGAGTTCGAGACCAGCCTGGGCTACAAAAGTGAGCTCAGGACCAGCCTCAATTGCATAGCGAGACCCTGTCTCAAAAAGACCAAAAAAAAAAAAAAAAAAGTTCGTTTAGAAAGGGCTGGAGGCGGGGGGGAGAAAAAGAAAAAAGGGCTGGGGGGATAGCTTAGTGGAACAAGTGCTTCCCTGGCAAGCTTGAGGTTGAGTTTGATTCCTGGTACAAAAAAAAAAAAAAAGACGTGGCTGGGGATGTATCTTAATGTGAAGTTCTCCAATGATCCAATGAATCCCTCAGTACTGTGACAACAAAACCTTCAGATGGTTGAGAATTTGGTGGGATGGTGCACTGTGATCAAATTCAAGCTAGGTGGGATTTTTCAGTCCTTTCCAACTATGATCTCGCCTGTGGTAGGCAGGCTCCAGCCAGACACTGGTGACAGGCAAGTCCTTTCACTGCAGTGCTGGAGGGCGGAGGTGGCACAGGCAGTGCCTGAGGTCCCCTTTCCTCTGGAAGGGCCCAGCAAGTGCAGGGAAAGGCTCTTGGCTCTCAATACAGAGATGAGCAAGTCTTGCTTGCCAAAGAGGGGCCTGGACATCGCCAGCACTGCCAGGTAGGCTTCTCCCTAGACACTCTTCATCCTTCCCTAATTCCCCACCACTCTGTGCCCTCACACTAGCAGAGAGCCCCACCTGTTCCCATGACATCCAGCCTCTTTTCTGGGACCCATGCCTACACTCACTGCACAGGGCAGCAGTGAAGGCTACAGTGAAAAGGCTGGTGAGAGTGCCAGAGGTGAGCACCAGCCCATGTAACCCCATGGCCTGGCCACCAGTACACCCACTTCCTGGCCTGTCCTCCTCCAGGAAGAAGCCCTGTCCTCCATATACTGTAACCCTAAGGGCCTGCACCCGTGTGTGGTATTGGTGATTGGCCTCAGGACACTGGGCTATATCCCCAATTCTTTTATCTTCTCTTGAAAGGTCTCCCTAAGTCACTAAGTTGCCCCGACTAGGCTCAAATTTGCAATCCCCCTGCCTCAGCCTCCGAAAGAACTAGGAGATCACACTGCTGAGGCCAGTCAGGACTGAGGCTCAGAGAAGCACAAGGGCAGTGCTTTTCCTCTTGGGGGTGAGTGACCCACAGGGCAGCCAGGTAAGGGCAAAGACAAGGCCAGCTGGATGTGCAGAAGCTTCTTCTGGGCAGTGGGCCACAGGCAAGCACAAGGAGGCAAAGTACACAGGTCTCGTTTTTCTCTCAGGGTTTGTTTGGCTTAGCTCTTATAGCTGGGGTAGGAATCCCGATGTCCTGCTCACACAGCAGCCTCTCCACAAGGCAGGCAGTGCAGTGGAGGGGAAGGCCAAGGGGCTGGTGTGGGGTGGAGATGCCAGGAGGGACTCAGGGAAGCCTCTGGGCAAGCTAGGCAGTGTTGGGCTGGGGAGGCCAAGGGGCACTCTACACCCAGCTGTCACCCTCCCAGCGTCCTGCTGTCCTACCAGGATGGCCTCCATACAGGCCGTGGGTTCCTTCAACCTGGAGTCCTCACCCAGCCACCCATGCACCAGGACGGTACTGACAAGATGGCCTACCCCACTGCTCCCTCCCCACTGAGCTGATAATGAACTCATGAACTGCAAGAAGCATGGTATCTAGGGAGGGTGGGCAAGCTAAGCCTTCAGCCTCATTTCACAGATGAGGAAGTTGAGTTGAGAACTAATTTCCCCAAGGTCATGCAAGATTGGCTAGTGACCCCTCCTTCAACTTCTAGGGACCCTAGCTGTCCTGGGGCCTGAGAAGACACCTGGGTCTTTGTGCAGGGAACAGGGCAATACCTAGGGTAAGTGGATTTCCTGGAGGGCACCCCACTCCCTGCCACTGACACACAAAAGACAACTCCAAAACCTATCCCATGTGTTCTTCAGGGTACCAATCACCTGATTCCGAGTCTTGAAAATCAAATGTCACCACGCAAGGGAAGCAGGGCTAGCACCCTTATTTAGCCCCAAGATCACCCTATAAAACCTCAGAGATAATCCTGTAACTGCTCCAAATGGAGAACATGAAATAGAGCAGTGTATATAAGAAGGCAGAGAAATCATGGCTCCAGGGTTGGGGAGTGGGTCTGGGTTCGAGTCTTGGATTCATCACTTGTCATTTGTGAGAACTAAGACAAATGTATTTATTTTGATGAGGGTAAAGAGCACAGACTACATGGTAATATCTTTAAGCTTGAATTCTCCATCTGGGGTCGTTGGAAGATTAAACAAGTTAAGCAAGAGACCAGGGAGATAGTGCCATGGCAAAAGTGCCTGCCTGGCAAGTGCAAGGTTGTGAGTTTGAACCCTGGTCCCACAAAAAAAAAAAAAAAAAATTAAGTGAGTACCAAGATTACCAGTGGTAGTTACTGGTTCTGCAGCAGCACAAACATTTCTAAGATTAAATCCAAGGCTCAAAAGCCCACCAGTGAGTTCTTCCCCGCATCTGTTAGTGGATGGGGCAGCAGAGGTGTTTTCACTCAGTGCCTCAGTTGAGCCATGACAGCAGCATGTGCTGGGGTGGCTCAGCGCTTGGAGGAACAGCTCCAGGATATGCTGCAGGAATAGCACCTGGCCTCAGTGCAGCCCCTTGGGTCTGTATGTGATGACAGAGCCATCTGTATCCAGCATGACAGCACAGTGGTGAGCTAGGTAGTTTGTCTCCACTGGCCATGGGACTTCAGTACGCAGAGCAGCTTGTCTGAAGTCACATAGGTGATATGTGCTGAAAGCAGGGAGTCCATTCTCTTCCAGGGCTGGCCTAGACTGTCCCACTGAGCCCAACCTTAAAGGCTCCCTCTTGAGTGCTGAGAGCCTTCGGGGCTCTCTGACCCCAAGGCAAGGCTGCTGCAGAACAGCCAGGCCCAAGGTGGGCTGCCCCTCGTGGGCCCCAAGAATGTGCAGAGTCCCTTAGGGCTGTGGCCCCTCCTTGTTTGCAGACGGCCTGGAAGCCTCAGCCTCCACTTCTTGCACCTTCATATCCTGGGCTTGGGGGCTGGTAAGAGGGGGAAGGAGCCCCCAACGTCCTCTATTAACCATCATCTCTGGTTTCTTCTCATTCTCACCTGTCTTCCCTAGAATGTAAGCTACAGAAGGGACTGTGCCTCCTCTATCCTACTCCCAGCTTGAAGCCCAGTGTAGCACTGAGGAAATCTTTAACACTTAAGTGACACCTTTGTGCTTAGGTGTGTTGTGTTTACATTCTTTGTTGCAATGAGCATGCACTTTGTCCTCTAATACATTTTCTCCCTTAGTTTTCTCACTAACACCCATCTACTTTTCAGGCTCAGTTTAGCATTCACCTCCTTGAGGAAATCATTCCTGAACCCTCAGGAGGTGGCCTGCTGGACAAAGGTGAGAAATCTTTGTTGGAACTTAAGAAAGACTTGAATCTACAACGGCTCCCCTGGGAATCCTTCCCTGCCACAGGAACCACCCCAGGGACACAGAAAAACAAACCTAGAAGTTGTATGAGACAACAGCAAACCCCAGCTCTGGCCTAGCAGCCTGGAGTGGGGAGGGGACCAGCTGTGGGCAGCCTGGTTTATCAGAACTGTGGACAAGACCCCTGGGGAAATCAAGGTGAAAGGCAGGGGTCCTGTTGAGGAGGCCCACCGGCCTATCAATCAGAGAGCAGCTGGGACCAGAACTGGGAAGGCTGACAGAGAGGGTTGCCCACACCGAGCTGGGTCCCCAGCAAGGTCTGCCTGCTGTCACAGGCCACACAGCACTTCCAGCAGAGCCTCAGGTCCCAGCAAGGAGACGCAGCACCAAAATGGCTGGGTTTGGTTTGGGAAAATGTAACACTAAAGCTGTAGGGTTTGCTCTCAGAAACGCTCTGCACTTGACGTTGTGTGAGGAGCCAGGGTGTCAGAGTAGGAACCTCAGTGGTCTTGGCCTGGTAGGCATTGAGCTTGCCAACGTGCTGGCCAGTCAGCTTCTGCCCACAACCCCCAGAGAGGGAGGCAGGGAGGGAACAGGCAGGTCTCAGGAAGTCTAGGGCTGGGCAATGGAAGAGGTCACAGGGAGAGGTCAAAAAACACATGCAAGAGGAGGGGAGGGGGCCCTGCCTGCCCATCCCCCTTCATCACAGCTGCCCCAGGGCAGGGGTTGTCCTTGGCAGCCCACCTGCTGCACCCAGTGCCCAGGATGTCTGAGCTGAGTGAAGATGTCAGAGAAAATCCAAAGAGGATTGAGGTTCCTGCTCCCCTTAATGAGGTTCATTATCAGCTGCTCTGATCCTTGTAAAACCCAGCAGACTGGATTAGGGGCAAGCTCCCTAATCCCCACTGACTCCTCCCACTGAGCAGCCACAGGCCCCTGACAAACAAGCCTCCACCCAGGGAGAGCTGAGGCCTGAGCTTCCTGGGCAGCACATTAGCAGGCCTGTCTCAGAGCAGCTCCTGGAACTGTGGGTGCTGGGGGTGCTGGGGGTGGTGGAGGAGGCACCTTCCCCTCTGCCTGGCACAGAAGTGTGTGCTGGCTGGACACTGGTGGGGCTGGATGCTGCACATTCTGTCCAGACATAGATCTCGGTGTCCCAGGAGCAAGGTAAAGAACACACGGTGCCTGCGTTAATAAAAATAATTTATTCTACTCCCCTCCCAAGTGGTGGGGTAGAATGAGAAGCAAGCACATGTGTAGCACTGTCCTCCCTTCTGGTCCGATGAACCTCTACCCACTAGAAGATGGAACAGAGAGAGGACGTTGTCCCCAACCCAACACCCTCCACAGCCAAAGGTTAGTGCTGATTTTGGCAACTAAAATAAAGGACAAAAGACTCTGCTCAGAGAGGGGCACAGCTTAGTGAGGAGCCAAAGCATATCCTTCCTCGTGTCTTCTCTGCTATCCCTCATGGCTAAGCCCAGAGCCAAGGCCCTGTAGATCCCAGCATCCTTTCCCATACCCCACCACATCAGCACCCAGCAAGCAAACCATGCATCCCACAGCCAGCAACTGCCACACCCACCCCAACCCATATTCTTCTTGTAGCAGAAACCCTGGTTCAGGAGACCACCTGACTTCCAAAAACCCACCCTTACCCCAAGCCAAACCCCACAAAGGCCTGAGGAGCTGGAGGCTGGGCAAGCCAGAAATGGTCAGAGGTAGCCCTTTCTTTTCAGGTGCAAAGCCCTCTTCATGTCCAGAAGGAAGAGTGGACGGATGAGATGCCTTGGAAACTGGGCTCACTTGCCCCGATTTAGGGCTAAGGCCAAGCAGGAGATTGAGGCTTCATCGAGAGTGGGACATGGCTTCAAAAAGCTGAAAAACAGGAATTTGGTGCTGAAAGGCCAGAGTCTGTGCCTTCCTAAGCCCCCTGCCCAAGGCTGCCCTCCACTGCTGGTCAGCTGTGCATGGACCAGGTTCTTGTCTCCTGTCTGTGAAAGCCACCTTCCCAGCAGACAGGGACTTCACTGGAGCAGTGGGCTCTCCTGGACTTCCCACCATCCTGGGCTGGACAGGGGAGGCAGGGAAGGCAAAGGAGCAGAGGACACCCACAGAACACAGCCTCCCAGCCAATCAAAAGGTTCAGGCTGTAAGGTGACCCACATAGCCCTTCAGAACCCTCATTCTGGTCTGGAAGTAGATATACATTGCCAGCAAGCCCATGAAGGACAGGGAGTACAGCCCCACACAGAGGCTGATGTCCAGGTGGGAAAAGTCCCTTCCCAGTACCTGCAACCACTGGCCCTGGCCCCGCACAGCTTGGGCTTTTGGCTCTCTCTCAGGGATGCTGGCCAGCCACTTGGAGCTGCGGATCCCTTTCCTCAGTTTTGAAAAGCCGTGGAGGTGGCTCTCCTCTGCCCAGGACTCAGCCAGCACCACATCCCCTGCACCCTGCCTGTTCAAGTGCTGCTGCCTCTGGGGCTGCACAAGCATAGCACTTTGGGGCCCTGCCATGTACTCAGGGAGCTCCACTGAGAAGCTTGGCACAGGTCTGCTGAGCTGGAGGCCAGTGTGCAGCACCTCGGGACTACTTGCCTCAGGTCTCTCTGCTGGCTCAGCAGTGCTTCCAGGGGACTCTGTGACACTGGCCCACTCAAGGGCCAGCGTTGAGTTTCTGGTCACCAGTCCCAGAGCTCCCACCCCCTGGTTTGGGGTAGCTGCCCAAGTGTGCATACTGCTCCTCCGGGAGACTGGTCCAGCTGGAGGGGAGTGCAGGATGATGTTTGCTGGAGAGAAATGGGCCTTGAGGAAGCGAAGAGTGGCACCCACATCCCATACAGGTGCTCCGCTGAGTTCATTGTGGCAGGCAGAGCAGAGGTCATGGGGCGGCCACTGCACCTTGGGAAACTGTGGATCCTCACTGGGAGCACCTGAGGAGAAAAGCACACATGGGCTATGACACGCTGGCTAGCTGGGAGCTCAGTCCTCACTCCTCCACTCAGAATACCAGTTCCTCACCTGCAGAACAATGCACACCCCTTCCCAAGGAGGAGATTAAGAGGTATGTGCGCAGGGTCTGGCCTGCAATGGAGGCTCAGTCCATAGCCCCTCTCCACAAGAGGGTACGCCCACCCCGCCTCCACATCTGCAGTTCTAGCTACTTCCTAGTGGCAACTAGGCTCACTGTCCCTTTTTGTTAGTTCTACTGCCAGTTCTGCTCAGATCAGAAATGGAAAGGGCAAAAAGACTCGGAACAACCTGTTTTATTCTCTGGTTCGTATTTTTTTTTTAAAAAATTATTTATTTACTCATTTGGTACAGAGTCTTGGTGCACAGCTTGGACTTACAGTGATCCTCCTGCCTCAGATACCACAGTGCTGGTATTACAGGCTTGTGCCACCATGCCCAGACTCAATGGATGGCATGGCTCAGGGTTGGCATGGCATGCGGTACCAGGGATCGTATCTGGGTCTTTGCCCTTGACAGGCAAGTGCTTAGACAGCTGAGCTATCTCTCCTAGCCATCTGGCTGGTCTTTACTGCTTTTGTTTTTTTGTATTTCTTTGAATGTTACAATCTTTTTGCTAATTAAAAGGTTTTTTTTGTTTGTTTGTTCTTAAGACAAGCACTTGTGAGAACTCCACAAACCCTCTTTACTCACAGAAGGCAGTGTGTAAGGGCACTGGGGACTCCCAGCATGGAAGGAGAAGGCTGGAAATGCTGTGTTGCATTCAGAGCTGCACTGGCTGCAGGCTGCTGGCACAGCACTGTCCAGGAAATATGTCAGCCCATCCTCCTGTAGGAAGGACCTTTCCTCAAAAATTTAATGAAGGAAAAAGTTGTTGATCACTGTGAAACAGCAGCAGCAATAAGAGATGAGAACATCACTATGGTTATTGAGCTGGCAACAAGCAAATTCCAAGGCACCAGTAAGCAGTCATAATGAACAGGCCTTGCAAAGTGAGTGCTCAGTTTGTTATGTGGTGATTATTAGTTATTAAGAGTCCCCAACTCTTGGCCCACAGGGGTAGCTGGGAGCCTGCAAGATCATGAAGCTGGAGAGGCAAACAGAATTTGGGGAGGATGAGTAAGCTGAAACAGGCAGTCTCCTTTTCAAAGTCTACCAGAAGCCCCAGGAGAGCACTGATCAAGTGCAGGCACCACAGCACCACTCACTGCTGCTTTCAGCAACTTTAATCTGCTCCGCCCCTACCTTCCACCCCTGAGAGCAGTTGTGGCCCCCCACACAAGGGGGCCCATCCACCTCCCTGGGAGCCCATTGCTTTTGCCTGGAAGACCCATCACACTCCTGTGAGTAGAGAAAGGAAAGCGCTGCAAGCATCATAAATGAGGAAAATGCAGAAGACGAGGAGCCCCCTTTTAAGAATCAGCCCCTGGTACTTCTAGACTAGTCATGGCAAACCCTGTAGAGCTTTTTTGTGATAACAGCTCACTTCGGCATGCATGCTGTAGGTTCACAAGCACTGTTTTAGATCCTGGGTTTTCTCCAGCTCTATTTATTATGACATCCTTCCCTGGGAAAAACCCTACTTCTCTCCTGTTTAGGTTAGGGGCCAAAAGCTAGTAAGCAGAGCTGAGTGGCAGGAGCCAGAAAGAGGGGCCCTGGTGTAGAGAAAGGGAACAGTGTTATGGACTCCCACCCTTGGTTCCCTTACCTAGAAGATGTGTCTCATGACACTGCATTGATTGCCAGACCTGTCAGAGAGCGTGCTGAGAGTGCAAATATTACTGAGGGGGATGGCAAGTGTCATCCACCTTTGGCCCAAGACCCCAAAGAACCCTCTCCCATCCTAGATGACTGCAGCCTTGAAGATGGCCCTTCCTTACCTGCAAGGCGAGCATTGACCCTGTTGTGGCTTGTCCAAAGCCAGAGAACTGCATCATTTGGACTTCTCACCCGGTGCATGGAGCCAGCAGCCATCTGTTCGAAATGTTCAGCACAGTCGCGGCAGCCAAAGAAGAAGCGGACATAATTCCGGATGGCCTGGAGGACCTCCTGGCCACTGGCTACGGGAAGAGGAGAGGCCACACTCAGGACCGATAGGCTGTCTGCTCCTGCCTTTCCCTCCAGAGGCTGTCTGTCCTGCCCAGTTCTGCTATAGGCACCCATGAACAGCTGCCTCATATTCCAGTCTACGTGATAAGGAAACCAGGGCCTCCTTGCTAGCTTCTCCCCCTCCAGGGCCTACTTTATTTTTTTGAGCTAGGGTCTCTATGTAGTTTAGGCTGGCCTTGAGTTCACAGTGATTTTCGTGCCTCAGTCTCCTGAGTGCCAGGATTACAGGTGTGCGCTACTAGGGAATAGGGGCTACTTTGAAGATGGCTCTATCTCCTCCAAAACCTCTAGATCCTAGTTTTCCTTGGCTCTCATCATTAGCACACCAGGCTCTGTGATATGGCTGAAGTCACCAGGGACCACCTTTCTTCTCCACCTACCAGCTTCACACTTTCTGTTCGGATTTGCTCTCCAACCTATCTTACCTCAGGAATCCTTTCTGCTCCGATCTGCACATCCACTAAACTGTCTCTATCCCCTCCCCCTTCTCCTCAGTGCCCTCTCACTGGAGCCTCTGGATGACTGGTGTCAGATCCCTGAGTCCTCCAGCAAGGAGGTGAGTCCACCTCCTTGCTGCTCAAATTGTCCTTTCTCCCCAACACACTGTACTCACACCCTTGTCTCCTCTGTACTCCATAAGTCTCAGGATCACTGGTGGCCACCAAACTCTTCTTGGTACACAATGCTCCCCTCCTCCCACTGCCCCACTTAGAAGTCAAACTCCTTCCCACCCTTCCATCCACCAGGACTTTATTTTATTTTAAGAGATGGATTTTATTTTTTTTTTCTTGTTTCACAACTTTTGTTTGTTTGTTTATTTATTTTTATGGCTGGTTCAGCCTGCCCTGAGGGCAGGGCTGGCGCAGCATGTGGTGCCGGGGATCGAACCGCAGTCCCTGAAGCTGCCCAAGCTTTCCTAAGCAGGCGCTTTAGACCACTGAGCCATCCTGCCGGGCCCGTTATCCACCAGGACTTTAACACGCCACCCTCCACAGCATTTACGACCCATCCACGCCATCCCTCTGGCAATACTAGCACCCATACCACCTTCCCCTTACCTACCGAGCTTCCTCGGCCTCATCTCTTCCTGCACCCAACCTGGGCCAAACTGCCACCTGCCCTACAGCTGTGCTTATAGCCTTCACCTACCCTATTCTCTCCTCCACAAGGACTAAATATTTTCTTTCCTATATCACTAATTTCTCCCTTAATAGGGGATCATTCCTACTGGTGAAAACAGTAACAAAATCCCTTGACCATTATTCCCTGCTTCTGGCTGTTTTTTGCAGTATCTTACCTCCTACTCTCTTCCAGCTTGATCCAATCAGGCCATTATCTACCCTCCCCCTCCAAAAAGAAACCAACTCTTGCCAGGGATGTCCTCATCTTGCAGCACCTCCAGCAGCATGCACAGCGTTGACTGCACCCTCCCTGCCCCTTCTCAGGCTCACTCACTGGCTCTAGCTCCAAGTAGCTAAATACTACAGGGATCCAGGCTCAGTGCGCAGCACTCTTCTCTACCACCCACTAGGGAGCTTATCCAGCCCTGTGGCCAGCTGCCAGCCAAGCCCATTTCTTTGGCCTGTACTTCCCCATAGTCTTGAATTCAGCCCCTGTGTTCAGTACCCAGTAGGCATACATGTGACTGCTGATTCTGTGCCCCCCTCAGGCCTTCCCATTGCTCAGCACATTGGGACCACCATCTCTCCCCTTGGGTCCTACAAAAATAAAGGGACCCCCTCCCAAACCACTGTCCATTACCCTGCATTCGTCTACTCTACCAGCAAGTCCCATTAGCTCTACCCTGGTAATCTTCTTGGCCCGGGCATTCCATCCATCAGCATTCCTGTAGTCCATTCAGCCCATGGCTCCCAGACTATTTTCATGGCTTCTTAGTTGACTGCCCTGCCTTTCCACCCCCATCTCTACCAAGCAACCATTCTAAAACACTGCTTATTTGTGCCACTCCCTGTGGGATACTCTCCAGTGCTTTTTCTTAAAAGGTACAGAATTGGGAAACCCCTACTCCCACCCTAACCACAAGGTCCCTAGCCCAGAAGCTCATCTCCCTCATTCCCTGGCCCTAACCATAATGGTCACTTTCTGAACCACAAACACTTCAGACTTGTTATCTGTACCTGCAGGTCCATGGCCTGTTTTATGGGCTAAAAATGTCCCCTCAAAAGTGGCATGCTGAAGTTATAACCCCAAGTAGTTCAGCCTGGCATTGAGTTCACTATGTTGCCCAGGCTGGCCTCCTTTTTGTCTCAGCCTCCATAGTGCTGGGATCACAGCTATGTGCCACCATGCCCAGCTTGGGTCTTTTTAAAAGTAGACAAAGTGGGAGCTGGGGAGATGGCTCCGAGGCACAAGTGCCTGCTGGGCAAGTGCAAGGTCGTGAGTTTGAACCCCAGTCCCACAAAAAAAAATAAATAAATAAAAATAAAAATAAAAATAAAAGTAGACAAAGTAACATGAGATCGTTAGAGTAGGTCTTAATCCAGGATGACTTGTGTCTTCAGAAGGAAATTTAGATACCAACAAGGAAAGGGGAGATAACGTGAAGACACAGGAAGGCAGCCATCTACTAGCCAAGAAGAAAGGTCTCACATGAAACTAACCATACCATACCTTGATTGTGGACTTCAGTCTCCGGAATTCTCAGACTGTATTGGTGGCCTGAAGCCCCAGCCTGTGGTATCCATCATGGCCACCTGAGTGACTGACAATCTGGAAGATTCTCTTTCCAGATGCCCCATGACTGCTTCCTTCTGTCCATGGGAGTAGCTTCCCACAACACTGCTTTATTTTCCTCACAGCAGCCATCATTATACCCAAAATATTGTTTGTGTTTACTGCCTAGCTCTTCATTGGAATACTGACCCCTGGAGGCCTCACAGAGTAACTATCCCCACCTAAGGTAATGGCAGGTAGAGATTCTCTGTTAGTACAGTACTGACAGACTGACCGGCTCCAGCTCTGCATCTGACAGCATTCCTTCTGGTTCCCTCTACCTCTGACAGGCTGTTCCTGGCATCCAGGAGCACTTCCTTCCAAGTTGAATTCCTTTCCACCCATCAGTTCCCATCTTGGTTCCCTGAGAATTCTCTTGGCCTTCCCAGTGGCACTGAGGATACCCCATTTAACACATATATCCTCCCCTTGGCTCTTGGCCCCAGCATACTGCAGGGAACTCTGTCCATCCCACCACATACCAAATAGTCCACTGAGAGTGGGAATAGGCACATTCATATCCTGCAAGCTGAGTTAGGGCCTGATATAAACCTAGTTCCCCAATAGAGTTACACTGAATTGGATGCCCAGCTGTTCAATGTTAGAAGTCAGGGAGTGGCCTCATGTCCCAGTTTCAGTGGTACTACCACAAAGGCAGGGGACAGGACTGGGTAAATTCTCAAAGTGCTCCCCAACCTAAGACTGGTTCCATGCTTATTATGTCAAGCTGCTCACTCAGAGGTCCTGCTGTGGCCCCCAGGATACTGACCCACCCTGTTGGAAAGGGCAGATAGAGCTGGCACACAATGGGGTGAATAGATCCTGGACTTACCTGGCTCCTGTGAGCCATCTGCACTTTGCCGACTTGCCTGAACAGTCAGGGAGTGGAAGAGGAGCCACAGGGAGCAGGGAAAGCCCCGGAAGTGCGGCTCACTTCCCTGGCAACCAACCCAGTTCACCTGCTTCCTAAGAACAGCATCCTAAGGGACACATATGAATGTGAGTTTACAGTGCAAAAAAACAAAAAACAGAAACAAACAAGGGGCCTGGCGGGATGGCACAGTGGTCTAAAGCGCCTGCTTGGGAAAGCTTGGGCAGCTTCAGGGACCTCGGTTCGATCCCAGGCACCACATGCTGCGCCAGCCCTGCTCTCAGGGTGGGCTGAGCCGGCCATAAAAATGAGTGAATAAACAAAGGTTCTGAAACAAGAAAAAAACAAAACAAAACAAAACAAACAAACAAACAAAAAAAAAACATTGGCAAGGGGAAATGAAGGGAAGCTTCTAGTAGAGTCAAATGACAACACATAGTCCCATGACAAATGAGGTCCTCTGTCACCCCAAAGGTGGCACTTTTCTTCTACTTGTTCCACCCAACCAAGGATCAGCACATCTGAAAATCTAAGGGAAAATTTTTTTCTTCTTTGTATGGAGAACCAAACTCAGGGCCTTGTGCTTGCCAGGCAGGTGCTGTGCTGTGCTACATCCCCAATCTCTGAAAGTCTCTGGTACAGACTAAGTTATACACTTCTTCTACCTCAACAACTTTATCTATGAAACAAAGGACTAATCTTCAAGCTCTGACATCTTCCAAATCTGTAAGGCTTTGCAAACATGCTGGCTACAGTGGCCTACTTCTCCAAAGAGTGGCACAGGCAGGGGCCCTGAGAGAGGCCCTGAGAGGTGCCCTGGAGAGGGCCATGATGAAGAGTGCAGCACAGAGTGGCAGTTAAAAACCCTGGTGTCTCACAGTTTGTTTGTTTATAGTACGGAGGATTGAATAAAGGAGTTTATCCTAGGCCAGGGCTCTGTCACTGAGCTACATGCTCACTGCTTCTCACTGGTTTTTATTCATAGCCCAGCCACTTGTTAGCACTGTGAGACCTCAGACAGTTATTTAAAATCTCTTAACTTCTATTCTTTAGTCTGGTAAATGGGGATATCTACCTTCCAACAAGGTAATTTATGAGCATTAAATGAATTAAGCATGAACTCAATACATAGCAGTTTGTTTCTTAACAGAAGTGTCCAACCAAGATGGTTGAGGTCTTCCTGAATCCAAACTGGCTAAGAGACTGGAGATTATGGTGTTTGTGTCTTTTTCAGTCCCATGAATATCAAGGATGGGGAGATATTTATTTGCCTCCCAGACTCACCTCCTTCCTGCTGTCCAGGGCAGTTTTAAAGAAACTATAAGGTATTTTCTTTCTCTGCTGCCTCTTAAGCCAGTCATTTGTGGAGTGCAGGAAGTTCTGGACCAACGGCTGGCCAGGAAAGTACTGTGGAGGGAAAAATGTGGAGGCTGGAGAGTGAAAAGCAATTCTGTCAAGTTTTATTATTTTTAGAGGGAAGGGAGTTGTGCAGAAGAGGGCCAAGGCAGGTTTTCTAGATGTTTTAAAATCACCATAAAAATATTCTACCTAAGGCATAAATATGGATTCCTTACTACCTTTGCTCTAGACCACCCATGTAAGCTACAGAAAAGGGTATAGCAGGAGAACCCCTAAGTGGCCCAGAAGGTCTCTTCCCTTAAGGGTCAGGCTCTTATTCTGACCCCTGTGATTTGTATCATAATGGGGAGGAAAGTTTGATCCCTGTGCAACTTCCCAGGGCTGATGAGAATCCTGTTCATACTTTCTCTCCTCAGATGGCTTCCAGGGAGGCAGCAGACTGGCTGCACTAAGCAGTAAAAGATCTTTCACTTTATTCCATAGACTACCAGGTGGGACAGGCCAGTCCAGGGGCTTAGAGCCAAGATCCAAATCCTGATGGCAACTCCCAGTAGTCTCTGAGGAACATAAAAATCTACTCTGACAATAAAATCAACTCAAATTTGATTAGTATCAGCACTTTGAAACCGCAAGGATCCCAGGGAGGAGGATATATGCTTGTGCACATATGTGCATGGTGGGGCAGGGAGGTAAAAAGAGGCAGCTGCAGAGCAAGTCAGACGAAACCTAAAATGAACCAAGAGAGCAGAGGCAGATGCATAGGACACTAGCTCTGAGGAACTTGTGGAGAAAAAAAGAAAAAGACAAAAATTCAAGAACAGAAGTATCTTGGGAATAGGACTAATTAAACAGGGGGGGAAAAAAGTGCTACCAGATCCATTCCTGAGAAAGCCATGAAATGCTCCCATCAAATCTCAGATGCTGGATACCTTCCTCTAGAGTGAGAAGGGGCCCGAAGGGATGCTGCTTCGGTGAGCCTCAACTCACTCACAGATTTACAGCCTAAAGTTAGCAGTCTGACCTCTGCCTGGCATCCCAACTTGGCCAGTATCAGATGGATGTTTTAAAGGACTATGGGGAGTAGGAAACCTTAGAGAGCACACGCCACCCAGTGGCCAGTCTGTCAGCTGCTAAAGTGAGGGAGCAGAGCAGAGAGCAGGCAGGGCAGGAGGATGCTGCAGTGAGTGTTTCTAGCGTGAGCACCAAATGTTTAGAGTGGGGCTGGAAGAGATGTGAGTGCAAAACCCTGGGCAAAGTGGTTTATCTCTTTGGACTACCACTTCATCTATAAAATGGAGAGTGGCCTGGTAGCCCCCCGAGATCTTTTAAGCGAAATAAACCTAAGAATACACAGCCACTTGCAGAGCCTTCCAGCCTGTCAGAACTCAAGCAAAGGAGCTGCTTCTTTTGCTCTTATTCAGGAAACAGCTACTTGAGCATGGCTGAGGCCAGAACACTGCAGTCTCCAGGCAGATAGGCAGGCAAAGGTCAAACAGGAGCCCAATGCCCTTGGGCTCACCCTGTCCTCTCAGCCTGGCTGCTGACAAGGAGGCCTCGCTCCTCTCAGTCATCTTCACACATGGACTACCAACAGTAATGGAGCAGGCACATCCTAATGTGCTCCTGAAGCCTCCCATTGACTCTGGCACTTTCACCCTGATGGCAATAGAGGCCACACTCAAAACCAGCTTTGTGTACAACTGAGAGATGCAAGTAGAACACAAGAAACCATTGCCTCCAGATGTTTCCTAGAAATGGCTGGACTGGGCTAGACTTCTTATTGCCTGAGGTCTGCCAGGAGAATATGCTAAGGGTGGGTGGATGCTACACAGAACTGCTCTAAGGTCCTCCTTCTTTTCCTTCTCCTTCTTTTTTTGTGGGACCAGGGTTTGAACTCATGACTTTGCACTCACCAGGTAGGCATTTGTGCCATGAAGCTATCTCCCTGGCCCCTGAAGTTTTCTTCTTGGGTACCCAGCTGTCTGCCTTGGGACTCAGTACTGCAGGGAATAAGTAGCTCTTGGGTCTCTGAGAGAATGCCTTTATTACTGGAAAGGGTCCATTCTGCAGTGGACCAACAAGAGGGGCTGAAGCCTGCCATGTCTTAGGCTACAATACCCTTCACAGAGTCCTCTCCATGTACTCCAGTGGACTAGGAAGGCGAGGACTAATGAGGTGGGAGAAAGGGCACACAGGGGCCCAAGGACAGCCACAGATCAGGCTGAGGGGGGCAGCAGTCAGCCCTGAAGGAAACTGGTGCCTGCATGTGACCCAGAATCCCTCAGCAACAGCCACCTAAGTTTAGGCAGGGCAGCACTGGCAGTGGATCTGGAACCAGAGGAGGTGTGACAAAGAGAATTAAACGAATAGATGACAGGTTTGCACAAGCAGGTGTTCTACTCCATGAAGCAGACACCTTTCCAGGAATCTGTACAGGAATATGGTGGTAGGGTTAGGGCAAGAGACCTGGCCATACTAGGTGAGGAGGACAGGAGCTTCAGGAAAGCATCCTTTTCACTGGGACATTCCAGGGATCCTGCTTCCCAGTGACCATAGCCGGAAGATACTCTAAGACTCAAAAGAGAAGACTCAAGCAGGCAAGTGGTGTGACAGTCAGAAATAGCTGTCACAACTCTGGCCTGTGTCCCACCCACATGCTGCACAGCATGTTTCAAGTACTTCAGGGCTGCTATGGGGTAGGACTGACCAGAGGGCAGCAGCCACAGTGGGCTGGAAAGCTGCCTTGCTGAGGCCCAGGTATACAGCCAGCCCCTGAAGGGAGGGGTGCACATGGAATGTGGTTTATACACATACATACTATCACATGGGGAACTGCAGGGATGAGGGGAGCCACGGCCTTGCTCACCTTGGCCAACACTGCTACAAATTTTTTCAGGGCCACCAGGCGCTGCCCTTCCAGGACCGAGAACTTGCCCACTTCTACCCGCAGGATGTAGTGCAGTGCAGATTCCAAGTCAGCCATGTAGATCTTGGAGCTGAGAACCCAGAGGAAGGCAGAGAATCAGGGGCATTAGCCACTAGGCAGGGGCTGGGGGAACCCTCTGGACCAAAGAGACAGAAAAGAAAGGGCATTGCTGATGGCACAGAACCATCTAAGTTAGCACTGGTTCTGCTATTAAGTCAGAGTGACCGTGAGTGAATAACAACTTCTGTGAGCCTCACTTCCTGTACAATAGGAAGAACGATATGTCGCTCCTTGGTAGATTACCTGATGGATCAAGTAAAGTGCACAATGTGGCAAGAAATAGTTCCTCCTTCCTAGTTCCAGAGCCAGCTGTCCCTGGGACTCACTAATCAAGCCCATGGTGAGGATGACCTTTATTCTTTCTCCTGAGCAAAATCTCCCTGAGACAGAAAAATAGACCAATAGGGGACCAAACCCTGGAAAAGCAGGCCTGCCGTGAAAGGCTGGAAGTGTAGCTGCCCCCAAGGCTGGGCTAGAGCACTAGAAGGGCAGGCTGGGCAGCAGGCTTTTTAGCTCCTTCATGGCTGGCAGGCCTCAGAGTCCACCAGGCACTGGGGAGAAGCTTGGGGATCCAGCAGGCTACACCACTCCACACCTACCATGCTCCCTTGGAGTCTGGCTCAGGGCTAAGAGGAAGAGCCCTGGCTACTCTCTACGCACCTGTAGACCTGCCTCTGGCTTGAGCTTGAGGGTGAGCTAGTTCTGTGAACTTGGGCAATTCAATCTACCTCAGTAGGACCCAGGTCTCTCATTTATAAAAGAAATAAATTGGTCTAGCAAATCTATCTCCTGAAGGGAGACAGAGTCAGCCATGCCAAAGTCAGGCCAGCACAGTCACTACCTGTGCTTCACCCTTAAGGCAATGTCCCCTCTGTACCCCACTGTGGTGTCCTTGGGCCTCAGTTTACCTTTCCATTCTCATATGCCTCTTTTCTTATATGCATTTAGTACAGTGTCTCACTGTGTAGATTAGACTCATAGTGATTCTCTTGTTTTAAGCCTCTCAAGTGCTGGGAATACAGGCATGTCCCACCACACCCAGTCTCTCTCATGTGCCTCTTGAAGCTGCTTCATGACCAAATAGGCAATATGGGGAATTTGGGCACTGACTGGGTAGTATCCCTTCTATCACAAAGGGAAATATGATGTGCTATTCAGGACTCCCCACATTCAACACTGTGGCCCTGGCAGCAGATACCCAAGGAGCCACCAGTTAACTACAGTCCTCCCAGTGCATAGCTGGCAGTCAGGGCACCCCAAAGGTCAAGGCCAGCCTTTGGGATCAGGTGGCAGTCTAGGCTATGAATAGCAGGTCCTACAGCCACAACAGGAACTGGATGAGTAAGACATGAGTGGAGGAGGTGTGGGTGGTGGGGACACTGTAGATAGGGAGCTGGGGTGGCCTTACCGATCTGCGAATTTCCACACCGTAGGCACTATCTTGTCAGGAGTGGTTGGTACAGCTGTGGTCGGAGTAGCCTCCCTGGGGAGCCCGGAGAGCCTCTGTAGGTAGGCAGTGTAGAAGGACCTGGACTCCGTCAGCCTGTGAAGGAGGAGAACACAGGAGCAACAATAGGGACAAAGGACAAATCCTAGGGCTAACCAATGTCAGCAGAGGAAGAAGGGTGGCTTCCAAAAAGGGTTAGTAAGAAATATCTGAACTTAGTTCCATCTCACCCTTGGTGAGGTCAAAATTAGGTTATCAAGGCCTCATTCGCCCCTTCTATCCACTGCACACACTGTGTACAGATATGCCCTTTGATATCAGCATTTTGTATGCACTTGCCACTTGCAATAGCAGCTTGACCCAAGAATCTTGCACACTACTCTGGTACTCCAGGCAGGGCCAGAGTTTAGACAAGCTGGGGACAAAGTGCTTGAAGGGCAAGCAGCCCCTATAGGTCAGCACTGTATCCATGCAGAACCACAGCTTAGCAGAGTGCTTGCCAACATGCAAAAAACCTTGGGCTGGATCCCCAGCACTGCCAAAAAAACAAAAAAATAAAAAATCTGCCCATGGACAAGACTAGCTGTCTTTGGCTCCCTATCTCCGACTGAAGTTTCAAAAGGGGCTGACCTCAAGGCACCCGCTCACTCACAAGCACCATGAGATGACATTAATTTCCAAGTCAAAGGAGTCTGACACGTGAATTGTAACAAAACAGCATTAGCAACAAAGAACCAAGACTTTCCAAACCCCTTTGATTTCTCTCTTCTGATGAAGCAGGGTCCTCAAAGGCAAGAACTGTCTCCTGAACACACACGGTCCTCTCACTAACCAGGGTCAGGCCACCTGGAGGCAGGGATGCCCAACCCAGCAGCAGGTGGGATGCCCCCAGGGAGCTGGCATCAGGAAGCATTGCTTTCCACTCTGCTGTCCTGGCCCAGTGTTTATCGATGAGCAGATGGCTGGGGAGTAGCATCGTCACAAACAATTTTCCCCTCCACCAACTCCAAGTGAGGAAACAATGGCTCCTCTCCCTACCAGGACTGGCACTTTCTGCCCCAGCAGCTAGGATGCTTCTTGACTTTCTGACAGGTCTGCCCAACACTGCCTGACAATCTGCACCACGGCAAGGGCAAGAGGCTGCCTTGCCCAGCCTCAGCACAGGAAGGCAATGATACCCTAAGGATCACCTCATTGGGCACCTCAGGCAAGCTTTGATCTCCCTGGCCCTTGAGCTCTACCAGGCAAGGCCAAGCGGACATCAATCATCTGCCCATGGAGGGTACTGAGGCACCATCTGGCACCATTTAGCAGGCCACTCAGTAGCGGGAGCTTGACAGAGGGGCTAAGGCTGGCCTGATTGTTTTCTGTCACATTTTGCAACAGGCTATTGTCTGGCTCCTAATGAACTTTTCTGCAATTAGAAAACCAAAGGGAGGGAGGGCCAGGCATATTGGAGTCTTTGCCAGGCTGCAGCCTGGGCAGAGGAGGATGGGGAATAGGGCCAGGGCTGGATATGGATGCTGAAGAGACAATCAGGGTTGAGGCAGGACCCTGAGTGACTGAGCATGGGGGCTTACAGCACCTGTCCCCCACAGAGAGGCTGGCATCTGCTTCCCCGGCACCAATGCTACGCTTGTTCTCAGAAGATTTTCCCAGGAGAAAACCTGTGTTCCAGGGCTATGGTCACTCAGGGCAGGAAGGAGGAGTATATGGAGGGAGAGAGGGAGGGAGGCAGGGAAGGAGGGAGGGAGGAGAGAGAGAACAGGGAGAGCTGCACTCACACAGGGACTCGGGAGATAGAGCCATTCCGAAACAGCAGGTAGCAGGATGGGAAATCTGTGACACCAAACTTGGTCACCACAGGACCCTCTGTGTTCAAGACCCTGCGCACAGCCATGCCTTGGTGCTGGGACAGGTCCAGAGCCACCTGCAGAGACAGAGGACATCTGGGGGTGAAGCCAATAGAGGAAGCCAGCTGAGTCCCAGCTTGGTGTTGGGCAGGCAGCAGGTAGCAGCTGTGCTGTCTAAACTTAAAACATTTTAAAAAGTAGACCATCACAATGAGGGAGACTTGCATGCCACCAACTGCAATCAACCTCTAACTAACAAGGGCCAGAAACCACTCAAGAGGAAGGGTCTTGGGATGGTGTAGACCACACACCTCACATTTTGCAGACAATCTCAAATCAATATGATTTTCTAATAAAATAAACTTATAAAAGGCACAGCAAAATGTGGTTCTATTTTTATTCTTATCCTAAGAAGCTTTCTACCTATATTCCAGGTCAGAAAAATATACTCATGAGCCATGGTATTATTTTTAGATAAAAACAAGAATGGAAAGTATTAACGTTTATCATATATTTCATACTGAATATAGATGGTCTCACTTAATCTTCACATCAATCCTAAAATAGGAACTACCATTAGGGGTAGTACACTATAGCTGCCAGCTTTTGAATCCTGGACCCATCAAACCAAAATTCCCTCTGACTTAATTTTATTACTTGCAAAATTATAACAATAATGTGAAGATCAGAGGGCTATACTGAAGATTACCAGAGTAGATACATAAGTATTTTTAAAACCCTTAATTAGAAATAGTGAACTGGATCTCAAGCATATAAGAAGGCAACCACGAGATAAAGGGTGGGAAAGAGGAGAGAAATAAGACTTTAAAAACGTAGGAGTACAGGGATTGCAAAGCGCTGTGTGTATGTTCCTACAAGGAACATGATCATCAGGTACGACAAACACACCAACTTAGGTTTAAATGTATCTATGCATATGAAGAAATCCAAGAGACGCAGAGAAGACAGAAGGGGAAGAGGTTAAAAAAACAATTAGGAAATGTTGGGCTGGGGAGATAGCTAGCTTGGTGGTCTAAGTGCCTGCCTGACGTGTGCAAGATCCAGGCTCAATCCCTGGTACTGCATGCTGTGCTGGCCCTGGAACTCCGGGCATGCTGTACCAAGCTCCAAAGCTGGGCATGGTGGCACACATCTGTAATCCTAGTGCTAGGGAGGCTGACAGGAGGATCACTATGAGTCCAAGCTGCATAGTGAGACCCTGTACCAAATAAATAAAGATTTTTTTAAAAAAAGTTTTAAAAGTCATATACCAGCTTCCTTCATAATGAAGGATATAATTATGTACCGCAAACATATAACAATCATCATCATAATAAAAAACCTCTAAAGCTGAGCAACCTGAGGCTTAGAAATGAATCCTATCCTAGAGTACAGAGCTAGCACAGGTTTGAACTCCCAAGGGGGCCTCTTAGTTCCTCTGCCCTGCTGTTGCTTACTCACCTTCCACCAAGCACCTCTGCATGGCCACGGGGCCCTGCTCTGGCTCTCAGGCAACTGTGGAGGAGACAGGCAGAAGAGCCGATTCCACCCAGGGATGGACAGGGACCGTGCCAGCTGCTTGTGCCTCCCCTCTTCCTGTGCTTTCCCTGAAGAGCTGAGAGGCCTGGAGGTGCTTTGGCTTCAGCTCCAGAGCACCATCAACTATGCTGCCTGCACTTCAGCAACAAAAGCATTTATGGCCCACAGTGGGGTTTAACCTCGCCACAGAACCTCTCCCATGAACTGGCACCTCCCACTGACTGTGCATCTGTGAAAAATGTTTAAGCAATCAGTGGGGAAGTCCCTGAGCCAACAGCCTAGTGGGTACTTGGCATTATGCTTGGAGAAAATCTGTATTAAGTACCGATACATGGCAGCTAGTAATTCAGACCATTTCCTTAAACAACCTCACTACTTTCCCAATAATATAAGGAAATGTTAACTATTCTTACTATATAGACACAGAAATAAGGCTCAGAAAAATAAAGCAATTTGCCTAAAGACATCCCATGCAAGTGATGGAGTGGGAATTCAATCGGAAGCACTTTATAAAAGACCCACTTCCTCATGAGAAACAGAACTGTCTTTAATGTTCCCACCTCCCCAGTGTCATACTCCAATTCTGTGTGGGTGATGTACTGTGGAAATAGTCCTAGGTCAAAGCTCTGTTTTATTTTATCAGCTTAGACATTATTTGGTAGTCTTTGTTAATTGTGGGGCAAGCAGCTAAATGGCATTAGGGAGATAAGAATAGGCACAGAGGTTTTGAATGGTAAAGTCCAGCCTCTACACTTCACCTCTCTTCCAGCAGGGGTCAGGCAGTACCTAGCTGAGAAATACACAGGGACAAGATGTACTTGGGCAAGAGAAGTCCTGTACCTGAATGGGGGCTCCCTCCTACTGGCCATCCCAGGGTTGCCGGGAACCTGAGGCAGCTCACCTCTCTACCCAGGTAGGAGCCTTCCCGCTCAAAGATCAGGGCCAGGTATTCTTCATCATTTCTTGCAAAGAATCCATCAATCTCCTCCAGCCTGTTAAGAGACAACTCATGGTCACTCGCATCCAGTGGAAGTGAAGTAAAACTCCAGAGGTGGGCCACTCTGTAGCTCTGTGGTCTTCCTCTGCCAATCCTCCAGGTGAAAGAAACCAAATCTTCAATCCCAAAGGATGCTGTGCACAGTAACTAATGACCCATCTTGGTCACTTTTACTTTTTTCTTTCTGTGTCTTCTAGGAGTCAGGAGCAGGCAGAGAATAGTCTGGGGAGGCCTGCATGGAGGTTTTGAGACCAGCTGCTTCCTTCCATATGGCCTAGGTTTACTGACAATTAGAACCATCAGCTACAAGTTTGATCTGCAGCAAGTCAGAACCAACTGGGAAGGTTGCATTTTGTTCTTAAGGAACAAAAAGGGAACCAAAAGGCTAAGGTGTAGCTCAGTACAGAGCAACTTCCTCATAGCACCAGGCCCTGGGTGTGATCCTCAGTGAGGGGAGCTGGGAAAGGAGGGCAGAGACATAAAGGAGAATCAGAGAACCAGAAAGCCCTGAGTACAAGAGACCTCAGTCGCTAACTAACCCAACCTTCCTACTTTAAGATAAGACAACTGAGGCCCAGTTTTCTCAGATGAAAATGATTAAGGCAGCAAATTTTATGTCTCCATCAGAGAAGCCACAGATTGTTCTATGAATTCAACAGTTTCAAAAGAAAATGCAAGATGATTTTTCTTATTTTAATGAAAAAGAGAACAACCCACATAGAAGCCAGCACATGAAAAGGCACAGGGGTAAAGGAGACTATGTTTTTCAGCACTGTGGATCAAATCCATTTTTCTTTTTGACTCAGGGCCTCACCAAGATACTCAGACCTCAAACTTCTGAGCCTCCTGCCTTAGCCTCCTGAATAGCTGGGAATGAAAGTGTGTGCTACCACACCCTGCTCACATCTTTTTATGCTGAACTTGGTACCTTATTTCCCTCTACTGGATCCAAGGACACAACAGTGACCAACCCCAAAAAGGTACAACAGGAAGTGCCTACTCTGTGAATTAAGAGGTACTGTGGATACTGCCAACCTTGAGCGGGGAGGGGCAGACATCATGTGCTGGCCTCTCACCACTTCCCAGAGGGCCTTCAAGAATCCACTCCTGCCTGGTGTACCTTCTAAGCACTGGACCTTCACTGTGTTTGAGACTAGGCTCCCTCAACGGTTCCTGCTAGTACATGGATTGGTTCCTTCTTGGTAACAACCCCCAAATATAGGCTTGAGTTCTCACTCAGAAACAGGGAGTCTAATGTATATAGCTTTACTCATTGGAGTCTCTGCCCTTTTCTTCTCAGTGGCATTTGATCTTGGTCTGCCTCATGCCTATTCTGTCAGTGCCCTTTTCTGGATTAGAACACGTAAAATCTTGCTACACTTCAAATATTCCTAAAGACAAGTGGGAGATGCTTAGGCAGATATGACCTGGGGAATTCCATTTGTCTTTTTCATCCCATGTGGCAGGATGGGCCCTTGAAGGATAGGACTCTTCAGCAGCACTTGCAGCAAGAGGAGCCTGCCTCTAGCTACTCCAAAGTGTTGTTAGCAGACTGGAGTGTCCACGCCAAGGCAAAGGCAACAGCAATAATCAACCTGGGTCCCCCTGCCCTGAAGTTCCCACCATTCTCATTCCCCAGCCTGGAAACCTAGCCTATGCTGCACTAAGCCTGTCCCAGCCCAAAATACTTGGCAGGTTCCAGTGGTGGGCAGGCTGGGGGCCACGTGTCATGGTGGGACTCCAGGGCATCAATGAGTTTCTCCCGTAGCATCTGCACATTAGCACCAGCCACTGTGAACAAAAACAGGCACAAGAGTGGGGTCAGGTGAGAAGGGCAGACTTCAGAGCCTGTGACCCATTCCCCCAAAGGCAAGATGCCGTGCTTCAGAAATGGCTCATGAAGGCTCTGCCCAAGGTTCGCAGGGTCTGTCTGGTCTGGTTTGGCATCAGTACCATTCTGACATGAGGACCATGCTGGGAACGTGGTGCCCTGCAACCCACAAGGCCTTGGATGGGCCACATCTGAAGGGCTTGTCAGCCTGACTTTCTTAAGGCATGTGACTTAAAGATAGTTTTAGGGAAATGTGTTAGGTTTCACTTGGGGGCCTCCTTACCCTGGAATTCCTAACAAAAGAGAGGCAGTGAGAGGTAGACACTGACAATACCAACAGGGCAGCCAGAGCCAAGACACCTACCTGGAAATGTTGTTCCTGAGCCATTCTTGGTAAAGGCCTTAAAGAACTGGAAGCAAACACAGGCAAGAGTCAGTAACACACATTGGTTAAGGGCATGATGATGGTGCGAGATGGATTTGCACCATTTCAAGTTCAGCTGCTTATTAACTGGGGTGACTTTAGGTAAAACATATAGCTTTTTGGAATCTCCATTTCATCTGCAAAATGAAGATCAGGGAGGTTTTCCTCTGGCATCTGGATGTCGATCCCCTTCCCCATTATCCTCACACCCACTACCACCCTCTATCCCAACATGGAAGCATCCACAAAACCTGGAGACCACAGCTCTTCGACCTCACTGGAAACAGACACTTTCCGTAAAGCACTAGCACCTAGCACACAATCGCTGCAGACTATTTACTGCACAAGTCAATGGTGAAGAACCATTTCTGTTTTCCCTTACTTGTCCATTTGAACATATAATATGAAGTCACTTTATACATCCCTTGGAAAATGTCGTTTTTCCTTTGTCAATCTGGCCCAGTCCCTCGTCTTGGAAAAGGGAGCCCTGAAGCTGGAATCTCTATCACTGAAAACACCCTACCTGGCACAGCAGAGAAAAGGAGTGGGGCTCTAGAATAGGTCCCCACTGAAGAGAAGGCCTGAGCCCCCAGAGAAACAGGCTCATTTGACTCACTGCTTTTACTTTCCACATACATGACATCCCAGGTCTAATCTGTCACTTCTTTCAGGTGAGAAGACAGAGAACACGGGACAATTTATAATATGGCTTCTGCCCCAGTGTCCAGATAGCTGAGAAAAGTCTTACCTTTCTGGCTATCCTGAAAGATAGCGACTTAATTATCTAGGATAATTAAAGCTGACAGGATGGGAACAGATTCCTTCTTAAGGGGCCTTAACCTCAGGACCACTTTGAGCTACTTGGGGCCCCTGCCTCCAACATCATGCCACTTGGCCTTATTCTACATTGGTGGCTAAGTGCATGTCCTGGGCTCTGGCAGACCCAGTTCCAAGATCTGGCCATGCCATTCTCTGTCTAACCTGAAACAATATACCAACTTCTCTGAATCCCAGTGTTCTCATCTTTAAAATTAGGATGACATCATCTACGTTGCATTGTAAGAGTTCAGTGGTAACTCTCTAATGTGCTTAGAAAGGACAATACCTGATATACACAGCAAGACATCAACAAATGCTAACTGCATCACGATCAACCCCTTCCTAACTCCCTATTATTTAAATACTAAGAAACATGGATCAGCTAGGACCTGTGGATTCTAGCTGTTTGTATGTAGAAATCTACAACTCAGAGACTATCTGCCCTGCTCACCAACATGAGAAACCACCAATCTCCCTATCTGCAGTATCCTGTTCCCTCAGCCTTACTCTTACTCCTGCTCACTGCTTTATTCTCCATTAAAAGATGAATAGCCTCTTTTAACCATAAGTGACAACAATCTGCTCACACATGCCACACATATTTAGAACAGTGTTTTTATAGTTATTAAAATAAATTTCTAAGTTATTTCTTCTAAGTTGTTCTTATACTTGTAAAAATGATCACAAACTTCCCAAACTGTGCCATGAAATCAAGTTGATATTGTATGTCAAGACATTTATAGACAGGTTTCTTTCCTTAGAAACAAATTTAAAGATGCAACCATTTGGGATTTGGCTTGTTCACAAATAATATGCGAGAGGGTGAATTTTCAAGTATAGCAACACACAGTGATAGTGTCCCTGTTTAAGTATAGATGGGAAAGACTGTGTCTGACTTTCTAGGCAAAAAACACCTCTTACATCATGGACCCTTGAACTGTGTGACTTTCCTATAACCACAGTGGTCACCTTTAGCCTTTTCTCATTAGCCATCAGCTCCACCAAATCTGAACAGATGTCTCTACCTTAAAAGAGACTGGCACCGTTCCCCAAAAGACAGCTCCCTGAGCCCAGCTGAGCCCCAAAGTTTCAGCTTTTGGAGGGGAAGGAGAGTAACTCAGGATCCCACAGGAGTCCACAAGGGGACCCCAAAAGTCTGCAAGGACTCTACAGGGGACAGTCTCATGAGATGCAGGGCTAGAGAAGGCTCTGCTTTCACTTTTAGTGGCCTCTTGTGTGGTCAGCCAGCCTTCCTTCTGTCTCTGATTTAAACCATCAACCTTTCAAAACAGTGGCATCACCTGTGTTCTGGCTCCCTACCTCACGCTTGTTGGGTCTTCCCTATCCATTAGTCTCTCTGTCTTCATTCCTTGTTTCCACAGGCTCTTTCTGAAGCAACAGATTGTAATTCTCCTAATATAAATTGTTGAAGAAAAAGGACAGGGCAAGGAAGCTGGGAATAGAGGCCGTCTTTTCCTTCCCTGGTTACTGCATTTTCTGTTTCTCTGTGCTGCCAAGGACCTCAAAAAACAATCTCTTCTCACTCCTTAGATGCCTCTCCCCAGCCCCCTAATTGCTGGTTCTGGCCTTCATCCCACCACTCAGCTGAAATTCTTCTAAGTTCAGCAGACCTCTTCAGCCCACTTAGTGACTATAGATTGTACCTGACCTCCTTGCAGTATCTGATGCTATTTTTGCCCATGAGTACTGTGTGTGTGTGTGTGTGTGTGTGTGTGTGTGTGCACGTGCACGCATGCGTGTGCACGTGCACACATCACACCACATTTTATCAACTAGCCTTTGTCAATCTCCCCCTGGTTTGCTTAACCCTGACCAGCCAGCTGTTCCTGGCCACTCACCTTTGATCATTCTTCTATGCTCAGCATCCTTGTCATTTCCAGCCTCCCAATCACTAAAATTCTGCTTAAAGGGCCTCTGAAAGGTCAGTCACAAAGGAAGGGCTCAATCTTTGCTTCTGAATGAGTAAATAAATGGATCAGGGACAAACCTATTTTGTCCCTTGCCAACTGATCGTCTACTTTATCCACCTGATTTGCAATCTGAATTTCCTGCCTGGGACCCTGGTTTTTCCTGGTGGCTCTTACACAGGTATCAGGGTACCCCCACACCTACCACACACCAACCTAGAGCTACCCCTCCGCCAATGTGCTTCTCTACCTGGGTCTTATCTTGCCTAGTAATGGGTCCTCTCCTGTCAGCAGACTGACACCTCTCTTCCACAGCACTGATCCAATCAAGTTCTGTGACTCTCACCTTCAGGATACCTCTTTACCAGCTCTCTCCTTGTCCACCTGTCTAGACCACAGCTAACAGTTTAGAGCTTATTTCTTGGACTACTGCCTCAGTACCAATCTTCATGAGCTAGAAATTTTAATATACTCAATCTTTTTATTTTCTGAATTGCTATCAAGGTTACATTCCTTTTTTTTTTTTTTTCTTGTTTTAGAACCTTTGTTTGTTTATTCACTCATTTTATGGCTGACTCAGCCCACCCCGAGGGCAGGGCTCGTGCAGCATGTGGTGCCGGGGATCGAACTGAGGTCCCTGAAGCCACCCAAGCTTTCCCAAGCAGGCGCTTTAGACCACTGAGCCATCCTGCCGGGCCCCCATCAAGGTTACATTTCTAATGCACAATTCTGGCCTTACATTGCTCCTCTCCAAATCTCTTGCATAAGTCCTCACTGCCCACAAATAAGATCCAAACTATATTCAAGGCCTTCCTCCCAGGATTTGAACCAAAAGTGGCCTGCCACTGCTCCCCATTCCCCTATTTCAGCTGCAGTGGACTTTACCCTCCACCTTCCAACCAGTGAGAGCAGGACTATAGTACATTTATCTGTGAACCCCACTACCTAGGCACAGCTTCCAGTACATAGAGGTAATCAACAGATGTCTGTGCAACTGAACAGACACTCTGCCCCTTGACTATCATGGAAGTTCAGGCCAAAATCTGGTGCAGTTCCATTTTTAAACTCTTATGACAGTGTAACCTTATTAAGTCGGCTGATGGAGACATGTGCCTAGCATGGAAACAGCTCCTTGGAAACAGACAACTGAACCTTCAGGAGTGAATCTTCTTTTCTTCAGGAACAGTCAATACTGTCTCATTCTTTCTATCCCTGGGCACAGAACAAGAGCCTCTTCCTTCTCTGACCTTTGCTCTCTGGTAGGCTTCAAGTCTCTCCTCCACAGGGAAATAGGCAGTCCTAGGGAAGGCATTGCCAATCAATGGACAACTGCCTTCCTAGGGACACTGGTTTTCACCAGTGGCCAGTGATGAAACTGAACTTAACCTTCTTTAACAGGTTTTCAGGAAAATGACCTAGTCTCAAAATACTTTTATGTTGACTGCCTGAGGACCAATAACTTAAACTACTTCTTGTGCTGTGGTCTATTCATGTGGTAACAGCAGAGAACCTCCTTGTTTTAGAGAAGTGAGAGACATCTGAGTCCAGCTCGTCTCCATCATCTTACCCTCTAGCAAGAGCTATTTAAGGCAATGGCCCAGACTCTGAACCCAGGGTATCTACATTCCAAGCCTAACTTTCAGGGCCCTGCTGTTCCTGGGCTCTCCCCCTGTGAACATGAGCCTCTGACCAACAAGTCCAGCCCTTACACCCCCGCAGTATGACACACATTCTGCCCACAGAAGTCCTTGACTTTCCCCTTCCCCTACCTATGATGCCCTGCTCACACTATTCAATGTTGTAGCCAACCATCTGCCTTCACCACCACCTGAAATTTTCCACCTACATGAAGTCCCTTTGATGAACAGGGAAGATCTCAGTGAATCCAGGGCATCTCCTTCAGCGTTCACTATGCCTTGTCCCTTGCTGGCTCTCAAGTACCAGGCTCTCAATGTTCGGTGTCAGGGCTTCCTGGGCTCTCCCACAAAGGTGAGTCCTGTGCTAGGTACCCAGAACATATTCCCTCAATGGCTGCTGCTGGATGGACTGCCTAAGATACCTCACCACAAAGCAGCTACCAGTAGTCCCACAGGGCAACAAGAAGGAAGAAAGTTAATGTATACTACACTGTAAATAATACCAATGCCTTGGCACTTTCACAGATAAGACCACACTTGACACTCAGTAAAAATCCTACTAGGTAAATGACATCACTCCATTTTAACAGGCAGGGAAACTGAGGCTCTAGGCCGCAGCATTTCTTTGTTTTGTTTAGAAAAGAAGCAACTGAGTATTTCTTTTATTTGCATACTGGGCTTAAACCTGTGTTTAAGCAAGCGCAATATTAAGACTATCAGACACTGCCCTGCTTTTGCAAGCCATAGTTTTAGAAATTAGGTAAGCAAGAAATAAAATATCTCTCACATACAATGTTCACCTGAAACAGATGAAAATTTTTCAGTGAAAGCTTTAAAGATGACCTTGCGAACTCCGTTTTAAGTTGCACCAGTTAAAATTTAAGAACTCAAAGTTGTCTACTTAGACCCCATTAATTTTAATTTTTTTTTTTTTTTTTTTTTAATGGCCAGCTTAGCCTGCCCTGGGGGTGGGGCTAGTGTAACATGTGGTGGCAGGGATTGAACTGCAGTCCCTGCAGTTGCCTAAGCTTGCCTAAGCAGGCGCTTTAGACCGCTGAACCATCTCGCCTGCCCCAAGACCCCATTAATTTTAAGATATCAATCCCATCAATTCCCAGAGGGGGAATATTTACCAAAATCTGATGGAAAAACTAAGCTCTGCATAGTTGTGAATCAGATTTATTCCAGTACAACCAAGCTACATACAAGTATCATCAATTACTTCTATATTCACTCTAAATTTGACCAAGACAAAGTTCTAAACAGAAAAGTTGCACAAAATAGATTCTTAACTGTAGAAGTCACAAATTTAAAAAATATTTAAAAATACTATAAATTTGAGATATACTTTATGTCCAAAGAAATACTTTCTGTAAAAATTATGCAGTTTTTGTAGGCAAATATAAGTTGTTTTCACTTAAAAAATTGAGACTATTCATATTATTTACCATTGTTGGCCTATTCTTCAAGAAATACACTGGGAAAAAGTAAATTATACAGGAAAATCTATCCTTCACGCAGCGATCTGCAATAATGAGGCCTGTGGTCAGAGTTCAATTCCTTGTATCTTAAATCTATTTTACACATGTTGCTGGCATTATTACTGCTTCTCTTTTAACACAAGACAAATGATGATTTGGTAGGCATATTAATGACTTCTGTGACAGGCTGGCCACTGGCTACTCTTACAGTTCTACCCAAAAAAATCAAGTGTCATCTTCACTAAATCTGGAAGTTTCCCACAGTTTGCTTGTTGCCAAAACTGTGCCTTACTTCTTTCAGACTGTGACTCTTGAAAGGGACAACTTTTCCCATTACTGGTAACCACAATATTCTTGCTTTCTCACCTCCTTGAAGTTGCTGCTTAGACAGCTTTAAGCCCAGCTTCCTAAATACTTTGATTTCACAGAAATATGTTGTTTTGATGTCTGGAGTTAACAGTCAACTACTGTATTTACATGACTATCTTATTATATATGCCTATCCAACCCCTACTCCACCAGCAGCATATTTTTAAAATTTGTTTATTTATTTATTTAGTTCAGGGTGTCACAACACAGCTCAGACTCGTAGTGATTCTCCTGAGATTACTGGTGTGTACCACCACACCTTTGTTTCAGTGGCCTGCATGGTGCACTCAGGACTAAGAGGCTAGCACAGCATGTGGTACCAGGGATCAAATCCAGATCCTTGTGCTTGCCAGGCAGGAGTTTAAAGTGCCAAACTATCTCTCTAGCCCCAGCAGCACTTTTTTTTTTTTTGCTTTAAACAATTTATTTAACTGAGATGGACTTACATTTGTTTCTGAAGTGACTTCCATTTATTTGGATACATCTTTTCCCAATGGTGATTTACAAGATCTTCAAGCCAATATAAGTATTTTATAAATATTTGGGTATACACCTGCACAATACCTCAGCAATACTTTTCAGCAAGAAAACACTGAAGAGTAAAGACCAGACACAATTACTCACTACAGTGAAAATCTGCTGAGATATGTTTGAGGTAAGAAGGCACCACATACCTCTTCAACTAAAAAAATCACCCTTACAACACAGGGCAATTTTATTTTTATACAGGACCTAGAACACTTAAGCTGCCAATTAGGTGGTGAATGGCAGAGCTACATCCCAGTTTATGCCATGAATTCATAGGGAATAGGTTCCAACAACTCAGGTTCCTTCCCATTGGTCCTCACAAAGTGCGCTTCTCTGGGAGGGGCAGGCTGGCGCTTCATTTGAACCCAAGTACCTTTCTCTTTGGCTTCTTTCTTTTTCTGATCATTTTCCTTGACATGTTTCAGGAAGCTACCACGACTTTTTGAATGTTTAATATGCTCAATACGTACATTAATCCTCTTGGCAAGTATCTTGCCCTCAGCTTGTTTGTTTACAACAATGCCAACAGCATGCTGGATAACATTGTAGACTCTTCCTGGTTTGCCATGGTAACATTTGTGAGGCATTCCTTTTTGCACAGTACCCATTCCCTTGATGTCTACAATGTCACCCATTTTGTAGATTCGCATGTGTGTGGCCAAAGGAACCACCCCATGTTTTCTAAAAGGCCTGGAGAACATATACTGGGTTCCCCTCCTCTTGCCCTTTGTGTTAGTCATTTTGGCAAATTACTGGAAGATGGCGGTTCTGGCCAAAAAGCCCAGCAGCACTTTTGATGTTACCTTCTAGATCTCCTACATGGAAACTTGGCCCAGCTTCTCCATTTGATTCACCAGTCCCTTTCTGTCTGTACAGGGACATCTGTGATACTTTCTGCTAATGGTATGATACAGCTTTCTTAGTTTATGCTCTTTGAGTGTTTGGCTACAAAGGTATCAAGAGAAATGAACTAAAGCACCTGCTTCCACAGAGTGTAGTGGTCAGGATTTGATCCCTGGGTGTGCTGTACCAGCCAGGAGCCCTAAGAGGAGATAAAAGACTGGGCGTGGTAGCCCACACCTGTAATCCCAGCACTTTGGGAGGCTGAAAATAGAATCACGAGCCCAATCTATGTAGTGAGAAACCCTGTATCTCCTGTCCTAAATGCATTAGAGAAAGAGAGAGAGAGACAGAGAGCGAGAGAGAGAAATGAGAGTCACAATTCTGTCCTAGTTATGCTGTAACTGAAAATGTCAACTATTGGGCATAAGGACTTGACATCATCTTTGTTTTTCACATCCAGTTTCCACAGTATTCCTTGGAAAGCCATCTCATGGTTACACTACATATGGTCCTGCCCTTCCTGCTGGCAGACTTGGCCCTGCCCCCTGCCCAGTGGCTTTGAGTCCTTGGCTCCAGTGGCCTGTTCCCACAGGTACCTTGAAAATGATCTCTGGAGACTACAGCTCATCCTCCTTCACTGCCGGAAGCAGTATGAGCAGGTGGGTGATGGAACTCTTCCAACACCTTTTCAACCAGCTGGCTGGAGTGTTAAGTAACTTTCCAAGTCATATACTGTAAGCAGTGGAGTCAGGATTTGAATTCACATTGATAATATCCTTAGAATCTTTCAAGCAGAAGACTTGTCCTTTCTCTGCAACACTGCTGTTCCATGTAATCTTTACTGAAGCTAAGCCTTTGGCCTCAAAGTGCCCTATTCCACTCCTCACTGAGAAGCATGGTTGTAGTCCAGGGAGAATACACACACCCAACCATAGAAGTGTAGCCTCTAGGTCCCCAACCTTCAACTAGAATCTGCTTGCAAACTCCTTTCTCCCTTCTTGTATCTTTGTTTCAGCATCAGAGTAATGGATACCTGCTATAGCTGGGTGCTGCCCTTTATGGTCAGGCATTTGCTAAATGGGCTGGGCTGGCGGAAGCTTACTCCTTGCTTATGGTGACAAAGGGCAAGGAAGTAAAGGGCAGTGACACTTTTCACTGCTGGTGGTCAGACTTGTGGGAATGTCTACTTCACAGTAGCAACATTCTCTCTTCTCCCTGCCTAACATGAGTCCTCCTCTTCTGGCTCTCACAGCCTCTTGGGTTGAGTAAGCAAGGACAAGCTCTAGGCCCCAGGGGGCAGCAGACAGCATAACCATGCTATCTAGAAGCCAGACAGGCCTCTAGGGTCTACTCTGCTTTCTATAGAGTCCAATCACTGTGCCCACAGGTACTAAGATCCCAGTTCCAGATCCTGGAAAATCTGGGATCTATCTGAACTTAGACATTACGAGTGACCTAGTAGTAAGTGAAATGAACTTAGTGAATCAGAGTAAATCAGAGTAAACATATATATATATACATATAATTAGTATGTATTATACTTGGTAAAAAGAAATGTGTAACTTTTAGTTTTAACAATAAATACAAACCAACTTTGGCATCACAATATCAAATGTGTATTTCTCATTATATATCACAGTAAGAAAATATTGGAAATCCATGCCAAAGGGCCTAACTGTGGAGATCCACCAACATCCTGAACCATTTGGCTATGGCCTTGAGTCCTAAGAACAAGGCCCTGAGTACTTGTGCCTGGCTGAACTGAGTTGCAGGTTTCTCAGGATAGAAAGGAAGGAGTTGCCAAGTGAGGCCACAGCACTGGTCTCTGGAAAGCTTAAGAAATGGAGAGCTGACTACTGGACTGGCCCAGCCTGGTGCTACCTGTCTGAAGACAGGGAAGGCCAATAAGACCAGCTACTGGCCCTCCCGCCCTTCCCACAGCCAGCTGAGCAGGTACAGAGGTGACTAATCACTTGAAGCATCCAGGATATGTGTGCTGCGTGACCTGGGTAGGTGCTGAGAAGCCTCAGACTCTTGACTGCCTGGATTGCCTCCTTACACCCACTGGGCCCAGCCTCTTCTACACAGAACAGAAAGTCCAGGGATCAGGCCTACCAGAAACCCAAGCAGATTCTTGACTGGTCAATGTACCAATGTTAGTCTCTCCATGAAGGATGGGCATTGACTGGGCCTATGTTTAAGCCTTATTGGGAGAAAACAACTCTATCAGCCTATGATAGCTCCTGTTGCCAAACTGGGGCTTATACCACTGCCCACTCAGGGCTGCTTACTCTGCTTTACCATAACAAGCAGGGGCCCCATGAGTATTTTTAGTTGCAGCAGAGCATGGAGCAATGTCCTTGTGAAGGAAGTCTTTTATTTGAAAGGCATGACTGCTAAGTAGTCTCCATAGCTACCTCTAACTGATGAGGCAGTAGCTGTTGGCTTGCTGCACTGTTCCCCAGGCCCACCTTGTCCTAAATGGTAATAATTTTGGAAGGGACCTCTATAAGGCTATGAAACCTGAACCTAGCAGGATTCGCCTGGGCTTGAAGAACACAAAGGTTGCATGGAGCTAGAAAGAGATGGTCTGAAGGAGCTTGGGGCCTTGTTTCCCAGATGTACACTGTTGGGATAATGAATTCTGGATCATAGGTCTGCCTGGGAGCCGAAGTCCCTGCTTAGAGATATAACATTCCAGGAATAATACTTAGTATTCAGCTTTTGAAGGTATCTCCTGATTATTCTTAATGGCTACAGAGAAGAAACTACTTTTCTAGATGCCATGCTTGTGTGTGTGGAGGGATACTATTTATAACTGGAGGAGGGAATAGAGAAATCTGGATTCAGCTTTACTAATCTGGAGGAAAACTAACTGGATCAGAGCCAGGCCTGAGCCCTGGGAGGGCCTCTGCCATAACTGCAGCAGCTTTGCTGCACAGGGCATTCCATTTAAAAGCCCTGGAAGTTGTATTAATTAAGCTTTTGGTGTACTGTGGTGGGCAGGCTCGCTGGCAGAGCATCATCAGTGAGCCAGTGCTACCTCTGCCTTAGCTTGGGTGACAAATCTCTCATGGACTGTCAGTAATGCTACTCATGGTACTGGCATTTTGACTACAGCCTGAGGCTACCCCTTTGGTACAATTCTGAGCATGGGTGGGTCAAAACATTTGCCTAATGAGAATGAGGCTTGCCAGTATTTCTGGGATCCTTTTGGCAGGGCCTGATAGTGGGACTGTACCCACACAGAGGTCAGAGTCTGGATCCTGGTATTACAGAGTGGGGTCAGACTTCCAAGGCTAGGGGTCATGAGTGAGAGATTAAGGAAGACCCAAGGAGCTAGGAGCACTCACCAGCCCATATGATTTGATTATGATGTTATAACTCAACTCAGAGCAGCTAAAACCACACCAACATCCCACACAAGACCATTTCCTTTATAAAGGACAGATTTCTCCAAATCAAATAACTCTTTAATTTTCTGCCTGCATCTCTTAAACAAGGAGTAACAGTGCTCTGCAGAGCAGAAGAGCAGTGCTCTGGGGACTGCGATTTAAAATAACTCAGATCCAGAAATGTGGGGACCCCAAAGAGCTCAACAGCCTGGGCAGGTGCTAGGGAAGCACAGAGCAGCTAGTAATTTGCTCAGTCAGAACCCTTTACCAGTCCCACTGCCCTTCACTGTTACATACCCTCACACTTGGGAAGCCAAGGATGTTGAAGTCTCTGCAAACAGCATTGTTGGTTTCATCAGCACAATCCAGGGCAGCAAGATTCAGTGCTGGACTCCAGCCTGAAAGGACAGGAAACCCTAGGTGAGCAAGAGAAGCTGGGGCTCCCTTGGGTGCTTACCTCTCCCATGCAGTGCTGTTATCAAACCCAAAGCACATCATGAGAAAAAGCACACTTTATTCACAAAAGGCCTCTGAAATATTCCCTTTTCTTTACATTTAGCTAGAGCCTCATAAGAAGAGGCTTCTGCTTAAAATACAGTTAAAAAGCACAAATAATGCTGCCTTGTCTGTATTCTCCTAGTACTCTGCTAGGTGGTGATGATGGCTAGAGGGCCTCAGGTGAAATGAAGCTTGGCCTGCTGGGAAAGCTCTGGTAATCCCTTTGCCCCTTAGGCCATCTAGGAGGCTGACAAATTGAAGAAGGTTCGAAGGTGCACCTCAGGGGTCTTGGTATTCCCTGGCAGATCCTGGGTGAGGTTTCTTGGGACCAGAGGTACTGGCAGACATCCATTTTAGGGAGGCCAGGCATCAGGTGTTGGAGGACCCCTAAGAGGAAGGGGAAGGCACCTAGATGCCAGCAACAACAGGGAAGGAGCCCTGAGGCTAGAATCTGGAAGGTTAATCTAGCTCTTTCTTTAGGCTCCAGGCCCTGGGGCCTTGATTTCCTGAAACTTATGGGCAGAAAGAATAATGGCATAGGACAGGGTCTAGGAAACAGAAAACCTACTCCTACATCAGGCAGGTCTCCAGAGCTCTGATTTTAGGTCAGGTACACTGGAGCATTTACCAAAATTTTGTTCTACACCAAGGCTGTTCAATCTGCAAGATATGCACAGGAGGCCACATGAACTATGAGAAGGTTATGAAACTTGCCAAATTATGAGGCACAAACTTCCGAGAGCTCAATTCTGTGAACTAGGACATGGGCTTCGCGAGAAATTTAGCGGCGCTTTGACACTCAGCCCATTTGACAAAGGACTGCAAGAGTATGGACTACAGATTGGCAGACACAGAGGGCTTTTAAGAGACCTTTAAGGGGGCTGGCCAGATAGTCCAGTGGACTAAAGCGCCTGCTTAGGCAAGCAAGTGCCTAAGTGGTTGGATTCCCCACCACCACCACAAGCAACACCACTCTCCCCCCAGGGTTTGGATGTGGCACATGCTTGTAATCCTAGTGCATGGTGCATAGTGAGACCCTATAAACAACCACCTACATTAAAAACAAACAAAATGACCTTCAAAAAGAAGGGTTTTAGATGGAGTGGGGGCTGGTCGGAGGAGGCTGCTCCATTGCACAATGGCACCACTGGTATCTCTGCAGCACATGAGCAAAGAAAGAAGCCTATTTGGTTGCAAGGCCCCAGAAGAGACCCAATGCTCCAACAATCACAAGCTGCTGGAAACTCCTCTCCCATGCAGAATCTGTTCCTTATCATTGAAATGACACTTTCTGAAGGCCTCAAAGCTCAAAATAACATTTTACGCTCAGAGAAGATATGCTACCTTCAATTTCACAAGACAAGTACAAAAAATTCCAGAGAAACCCTGAGACATTCCTCAAAGGCAAACAACTAAGCTGATCTAAAGGTTAGCACTAGGCAGGAGTAGTAGGTCTCAACACTGTGGGGAAGGCCTAATTTCCTCCTCCTTTTCCCTCACCTTTCTTACTGGCACTCTACTGTTGGTACTGAAGTTTCTGGACTCTCAGCAGGAGGAAGTGGGTATCTCATGAGTAGGAGGGGGACTGGTTGAAGGGAAGGCATGGATAGCAAGGTTTACCAGAAGCAGAGATAAGAGGCTCTAGCAAGGATGGGCAAGTCACAGCCCATCATCCCTTTTCCTCTGTCTCTCCAATGTACCATTTCTCCAAACCCTCATGGGGCATTCTTTTGACTTCCCTCGCACAAAGAGACAGTGGCTTAAGCTTAGTTATACAGCTGCAAGCTAGTTTTCAGCCTTTCACTTAAATGTTTTCATTTGAGAGCACCTGCACAAAAGCAGGTGTGGACCACCTCCCTCCTGCCCTGACACTCTTCTCTACCCTTGCCCTGTCTACCCTGGGCTTCCTTTGGCAGGGTCAGAGTCAGGGCAGTCCCTACACATGGAACTACTCCTCCTAACCCATCTTCAAATCCTGTCCACTTCCTATTTGTCTCTTCCCCAACCCTAGTCCTCATCTCAATGCACCATCCCCCATCCTAGGTGTTTTGGATATCTGATTAGCTTCTTTACTCACATTCCTTGTAACCTGTTCTCTATTTTCAGTGAACTGGTACAAGGGTCTTTTATGTCAGGTTTTGGGATAACCAGACACACCCATTTCTCTTGTGAGTTTCTTTCTTATTTTTTTGGTCATACTAGAGATTGAACTCAGGACCTTGGCTGACAAGTGCTTATTCTACTTGTCAGGGCAAGATAGGGCAGAGCTATCTCTTTGGCCCTTCTCTCATGAGTTTCTGATGTCTCACCCTTCACTGTTCTCTCCCCAGCCACTGAATGATCTTTTCTATCTGTAGATCTGATAACTCACCTTCTACTCAATATCCTTTGGTGGCTTGAACTCCCTTTTGAAGAAAAACTATAGCCATAAGGTGAGTCTTTATTTGTTCTCTGCCCACACACCTAGCCTCCTTTTACCACTTCCCCACAAGGAATCCAAAAGACTATCCTCTGACAGCAGAACTTGCTCTCCCATATCAAGGTCAGTCCCCATAGGAAAGGGCCCATTCCTCTGTGGCCCTCCCTGATTCCCTCTCCCTACCAACTCCTTTTGTCAAGTGCAACTCAGTTTGAAGACTATTTTCTCTCAGAAACGCAGTCTCATAGCTCATAGCTCAGGGGCCCCACTTGGGTTTCCACCATACTGTGACCAGTTTGCCCAACTTCCAATGTCTTTTTCTTTGTGCTCTCACTGTCTAGTATCTCATCACCAAAAATAAGAGCTCAGCAAAAGTTTACTGAACTACATATTTGGCCAAGGCCAGGATTATTTGTTGGTATTTCTAGTGGTAGAACACTAGAATCCTTTGATCTCAGCCTTAGTCTTTCCTGAGTCTTTTATCAGGTCCAGGTAGCAAATGAAGGTAAAGCTGATTATCTGTGATCACACCAACATTCATTATATGCCCTTTATTTAAAGAACAAAGCAAGGTTACAGGAGAGAAGGGCTTGACAGTGGTTTCCCAAGTCCTGAGTTTGGTCCTAGATCACATACAAAAGCACACCAGGTCCTTTTGGAACACCCCACCCAAGGGAAGATTAGGAGAAGGGTAAAATGCTCAATTCTTCATGTCATGTGCCATCCCTAAGTTTGACTCTGTTCGTTCTTTACATAGGTTCTGGTTGCCTTGCTCTAGGAGACCCAAGGGAAAGACCCAATTGATCTCTCTCTCTCTCTCTCTCTCTCTCTCTCTCTCTCTCTCTCTCTCTCTCTCTCTCTCTCTCTTTGGCAGGACCAGGGTTCAAACTCACAACCTTGCACTTGCCCGGGAGGCACTTGTGCTTCGGAGCTATCGCCCCAGCCCGCTCCAACTGTTCTTAAGAAGTGTCAGAATGACAATTACATGAAAAGTAGAGGGGTAAGTATGGTGCCTTCTACCAGCAAAGGCCTTATGACAGCCAAATGCTGAATGATCAAGGATCCAAAGGCTTCAACTGCTCCTCTCCAACAGTTCAGACCATTGCCACTGAGGCACAAATGGTCTAGAAGGGGCACCAAGAGGAGACGACAGGAAGCTAGCATGCATAAATGCCCACAGCACTTAACATCACACTCCCCCCTACCATCTGAGGTCTCCAACTCTGCAAATGAAAACACAGACTAAGAAGCCCTTCAGTTTGTCCAGCGTTATAGACTCAAAAAACCCACTTTATCTCACCAGAGTTAGGACATTACAACTGAATTTGTGCTCTTGACTCTCATTATTGCCTTTCCCATGAGAGAACGTGGGAGAAAGTTGTGTCCACTAGTTAAACAGTACTTTCTCTAATTCACAGCAGTTGGCCAGTATACTCGGCTCAGTGCTTATTAGAGGATGATGCTATCAGCAAATGTACTGAGTTTATTGTATGCTCAATATCTAGTTTAGTGCTCTCAACAATCCTATGAGAAAATAAGAAGGTGTTCATCTATAAACCTGCTTTCCTCACCTATGAAACAAAGACTGATAATCATGACCTAGCAGTAAGTTTATTAACAGTGAATCTGGGATCTGAACCCAGGATTTGAGCCTCTCAGTTAGTCACAAGAGGGCACAGGCCAGAACAGAAAGCATTTTATGGCTTCCCAACCAGGACACAGAGATTGGGAGGAGGTATTCAGTGGACAAAAAGAAAGGCAATGTACAAGGCTGCCTGTGCCTGAGTCTCTTTAAGCCCTGACTTTCCCTGCCCTATAAAATGGAATAGGGCATCTTCTTACCTGCCCGCACCTCAAAGGGCAATAGAGTAGAAGCTGGGGCCAGTCAAATTCAGAGCAAGTTTTCAAGTCCTGAAGCTTTTTCAGGACTATCAATATCAATATCTTAATGAACTATTAATGACTGATATTCTGGCCCAATAGTAATTACTGAGGACCTCACTATTGTTTATTCTGCTATATATAATTCATATGAGGCCATTGGTTTAGACTGCGCTGTTGCCCTAGGCCCAAAAGATCAAACCAAAATAGAGCCACTCATGCTGAAATTCCACATCACCAAGCTGAAACTGAATTCTAATCTGCCTTCCAAGAAATCCAGAGAATAAACAAATCTCAAAATAGGACAGTTTTAGCTGACATGATAAAGTCTTCTATTTTAATGTTTACAAGGAAAATAACTTCAAAATGACTAATCCACTGTGGTTTTCTTTTTCTACTGTCTTCAGCTCTTTACTATCTGTAAGGCATGCTCTTCTGCTCAATTCATCAGAACACTCATTCTACTGCATAGAATGCAATGCTAAATAATTCTAGAATCATAAATAAAAGCCAACTAAGATCTTTAAACTAGGGCCAGTGAGACAGCAGATTAAGTGCATGTTTAGGTGAGTGCAGGGACCAGGGTTCGATCCCTGTCACCACATGCCATGTGGGCCCTGCACCTGGGAACACTGAGCTGGCAACTGAGACCAGGCACATTGGCACAGAGAATGGGCATGGTGGCACATGCCTGTAATCCCAGAGCTGGGGAAGCTGAAACAGAAGGATCACAACGAGTCTGAGCTGCATAGTGAAGACCCTGTACCAAATAAATAAGTAAATAAATAAATAAAATCTTTAAACTAAATCTGCCTTGTCTGAGTGTCCCACTAGTAGAGCAAAGGTGCACTTAAGTGCTTTGCTATCTAGGTGACAGAGCCTTTCTGCAGTGCCCAAAGACAACACGCTTAGAGGAAAAATTTTGGTGTTTATTGCCTTGGACAGAGTAACTTTCTACTAACAGTGGAGTAAGTGGGAAATGAAGAAGGGAAAAGGAGGAATAAGAAAAGCCAGAGTGATGTGGAATGATGGGTAAGGAGCACCCTGTGGTGGGACTTCTGTGTTGCTCACATGATCTTCTGGAGTCACACGTGGTGTTTCCTCCCCTATTGACACATAAGTAGGAAAGAGAGGGATCCAGGGTCAGACTAGTTCATTATCACAACTGGTGAATGCACCACAAGCTCACAGATCTCCTGTCTGGGACTTGCTTTCCTTCTCAGTCAAAAGAATACCAGAACAGACAGTCTCAACTGTGCTTTCCACCTCTGACAACCATTCAGGAGCTGGATGGCAAACAACTCAACAAGAAAATGGCTATAAAACCGAGTACTAAGCAAGTCTAGGTCTTTATTAAGGCAGAGGCACAGGCTTACCAAACCAAGAGCCTGTGAAATCTCATAGCCCAGTGACCAGACCCTGCGTGCTCTCGGCCAGCTCCCCACCCACATCTCCAGGCATACCCCTGACACAGCAGCTTATAGCACACCCAGCTACCAGTGCCACACTGTCACTACTGCATCCCTTCCTTCCTGCCTCTTGAAGGCTTCTGGGAAATGAGGTAACAGGATGGACAAAATACCTTCCATAACCCTTGTGTGTGGCTGACACCCTAGTCTGAGTCAAGAGAAGCCACACTACCAGCAGGAGATTCTTTTGCTCCATTCTCACTTGGAATCCTATGCAGTCCAGGCTACCATGAACATTCAGTGGGCTCCTACCCTGTGCCAGGCTCTGTACAAAGCATCACAGAGAAAAGGTAGGGGATATCCTTTGTGCCCTCAAAGGAAAATCAGGCAAAATCAACAATGTTCACTGCCACTCAAACATGGATGCCTATAAATCTTATCTCCATGACCCTGAACAAGCTGTTTTCCTACTTACAATACACATATACCTCCACCCACCTCTTTTCCTGTCCAGGATAAAAAAGAACTGGGAAGAAAAGAACCTCCCCAGTTCTGGGTAACCTTGGGCAAGTTAGTTAACTGTGAATGCAAAAGAGGATACTGCCAGCATGGTGGTACGCCTGTAGTATCAGCAGCTTTGGAGACTGAGGCAGAAAGATCACAAATTTAAGGCTGGCCTGATTAACTTAGTGAGGCCCTGTTTCAAAATAGAAAAATAAAAGGGGTTGGGGATATATTACAGTGGCTCAGCACCCCTGAGTTTTACCCACAGCACTAAAAAAAAAAAAAAAATTCTGGTTCAAAATTTGACTTTTTATTTATTTATGTTATGGCTGGCTCAGCCTGCCCTGGGGGTGGGGCTGGCACAGCATGTGGTGTGGGGGCAAACCGTGGTCCTGGAGGTTGCCTAAGCTTGCCTAAGCAATTGCTTTAAACCACTGAGCTATCTCACCTGCCTCAAAATTTGAGTATTCACTGTAACATGACACTCCTAGCAGGATGTGTTACTCTTGCTGTAGTTAACAGAAACCATCCAATCTCAAATTTGAACCTCCATAACCACAAGTTCTCTTTCCCTCTCTTTACTTCATTTAAAAGAAAATAAAAGGACAAGACCTAAGGCTTGGGCTTTTTCTTAGGTAAAGCTTTTATACAGTAATGGCATATAAAGAATCTTAGCAAAGTACTGGCATTAGACAAATGTATAATAAATAACTGCTTAGATGAAGGTTTTTGATGAGAGATTAGCCCTCTGTGAGTGTCTTCTCTTGTGAATTCCTACAATACAAAATAGTTAAACCATTCCTTTGGCTCTTTTCAAACTTGAGCTTCAGAATATTGCCAATTCCAATTCTCCTATGTGTTCATTGCTCAAACTGCAATTTAAACAATGATGTATGACTCAACAAATATTTGCTGAATGATAAGTCAGTGAACAGTAATGAAGATCTCAGATGGACATAAGAAATTTCTAAAGATATCATGAAACAACAGCAGCTGCCCTCTAATGGAAAAAAGGAAGCAAATCCTCCACAAACAAATATTCTACCCTAGGGCAGCAACCACCTCAGAGATTCTATCACCCAGGTCTCTGAAGAAATGAGCCTTGGCTAGTAAGATTAAAAGTCCAAAGCCATCTAGACAGGACTGCAACCAACACCCCATCCCCAGCCTTCTCCAATGAAGAAGTATTTTTTATACTCTCTCTGTTCCTGTCCCCAAATACTTGTATCATCAGGACAGGGTATGTGCCACACTGGCATAGCACAGAGGGAATAGAGCAGCCCACAGTAACAGTTTAAAGGAACCTCAGAACAGAGACCAATCCCAGTGTCTCATCCATTGGATAGGAGTAGAGGATGTTCCTGATCATTACAGGCCAACGTCACATTTTGCCAGAGCCTGTCCTCCTAAATGATGTCCTTTACAGGTGGGTCTCACTCCTCTGTTTAGCTAACAGGAAACTCCTAGTTTCCACAAAAATCTCTCACCTCCAATTTATCCTGGTTTACTGTCACAAACTTTTTTTGTTTAGACAGGGTCTTGCCAAGTAGTTTAGGCTGGCTTTGAACTCCCTATGAAGCCTATGATGATGATCGCAAACTCACTGTGATCCTCTTACCTCAACCTCCCAAGTGCTGAGATTATAGGCATGTACCACCCCAACTGGCTTCACCTTCACAAACTTGGATGTTTCCATTTTCCTTTGAGAAATGAAGTTTTGTGTTTGTTTTTCTTTTTAAGACCATTACTGCCCACACTAGGAAAAGAACCTTTTTTGAAATGACAGCTCTCTTCCAAGAGCAGGTTGGTTCAGTGTCTGCATGTGTAATTCACAGGAAAATTCTGTGTTGCAATAGGTCAAACATGAGTCAGCTAGAAGTTAATTTTTCTGTACTCTCCAGACAGAAAATCTTCTAGAATGAGTCTATCTTCAGTCATTCAAGACCTCTGATAGTTCCAAAGTAGAAACCAACTGAGGGACTTTTATGATTTTCAGGCCTGCCATGCTCCCTGAGTTGACTTCTCTGTAGCATTCTCCCTCCATGATCCTCATTTTTCCTCTCTCCTCCCCTGCCGGTATGTTTTGACATCACTAAATAGTGTGAAGGGCTTTTCTGAAATGTTTATGTGGATGACCAGACCAGAGGGCATATAGACAAGTGTAAATTACAGGTTAAGGGCTTATAAATTGAGTTTAAAAATTATTTTCCAGGGTCATATGGCTAAAAGACATGCACATCATTTAATCTAGCCACTTCAGTAATCAATTAACTAGCTTCTTAGGGGGGAAGGGAGGCAGAGTTTGAAAACATCTCTACATGCATTTATTTATTCTACTTTGATTTATCAAGAAGAAAAAGCAAAAAAAAAAAAAAAAAAAAAAAAAGAAAAAGCACAGTTTTCCTTTTTCTAGAAAGGTCTCTTCTCTACGATGCCCTGAGTTCTCACTAAATGACCATTTCAGGTTGGGATTCACCTCTGCTAGCACCCCAGCACATCATCAGGAAGTGACTCTAATTCAGAGACAGAAAATCAGAAAGAAATCACCATCATTGTGTCACGCCTTCTCCAATATCCCTTCCAGGGTTAGGCAGGTACGTGACACTACAGGGATCTTTAAATTGTAGAAAAGAAAAGAAAAAATATGTAGATATGAGGTCATGAAACAATATACTGAACTCTGATATACAGAGCTCACTAAATATTAATTACCATTGTCATCATATTTCTCCAGTTCCAAGTTGTCAGCTTTTAAACATTTTAATATTTCCGTGCCAGAGCACACACCTTAAAAATCTTTACACATTGAATGGTTTTCTTAGCCTGCTATCCCAGTTGCTGTTATGAAATGAGCGGTGGATCTCACAATTAGTGGTGGCCTGGAGTCAAGGAAATAAGGTCCTGGGCCAGTGAATGAAGTAAGAAACAAAGGAAAACCATAAAGTTGCCCTTGGTCGGGTCCCTAGGCTTTAAGCTAAGGGTCGGAAAGGGCCGAACGTCAAGCGGACGGACGAGAGAGAAGGTCGGGGCCATGATTAAGGAGCCGGGGCAGCGGGTCAGAGAGGTCGGGAAGGGAGACAGGAAAACTGGCCAGAGAAGGCACCCACCTCAAAGATACGAGTTAGGAAATCTATGAGGGAGCTGGGGCAACTAGCCAAAGCGGGGGAGAAAGGTGTCCAGGGTGGCAGAGTGGCAGTTCCCATTTTCCCCAACATTGATCCACCGCATTCACAGAGTTCAGCAAGAAGACGAAGCAGATCCCTGGGCCAGAGGAAGGAGCTGTCGCGGGCCGGTCTGGAGAAAGCCCTAAGTGTCAGAAGAGCCGGAGAGGACAAAAGGACAACGTGCTTAGGGCGGCAACGCGGCAGGGGATGAAGGGGGCGAGCAGAGGCCTGGGGCGCAGGCCCTGGGTTGATTTGCGAGCTAAGAGGAAAACGAAAAGAGACCAGAGGGACGCGAAGGTGGGAACGCGAGTCGGGTGGGCGGGCTCGGAAGCGGGAAGGCGGAGGGGCCCGCCGCGCGGGCGAGCGGCAGCCCCTGCTCCTCACCCTTGACGTCCTCGGCCAGCGCCTTCCATGTCGGCGCGAAAGCGATGCAGTGGCCGCACCAGGAGGCGAAAAACTCCACGGCCCAGGCGCTGCGGGAGTTGAACACGGTTCCGCGCACGGTGTCCGCCTGCAGCAGCGTCACGGGGTCGGAGGACGAGTACAGCGCCCCGAGTCGGGCCGCGCCGGCGGCGGGCACCGCGAGCAGCAGTGGCAGGAGCGGCAGCAGCAGCGGCGGCGGCGGGGGCGGCGGCGGCCCCGACTGGCGGCCACTCCTCGTCATCCTTCGTAGCCGCGAGACCTCACACGAGCTCGTTACCAGTTGCCGCCGGAGCCTGCCGCACCTCTCGCTTCCTCCGCCCGCGAGGAGGAGCCAGGTGGCCCCGCCCCGGGTCCCTCGACTTCTCGGGGCGGGGTGTGGGGGCGAGGTCGGCCTTGACTGCGAGCTGACGAGCGCCCCTTGGCGGTCCGCCGAGGCCCAAGACTGCGCCAGCCAGAGCTGTGGAGAATAAGCCCCGCCCCCTGGAACCCCGCACATCCACGGAAGGCACGTTGCCCGCCGACTTGAGGCGCTGGGGAAGCCGGAGTCGGGGAGGTCATTTGTCCTCTTGCGACCCCCGTATTCGACGAAAGCCGAGACCCTCGGAAAGAGTAACTATAAAGTTCCGAGGCCGACTTAAAGTTCTGAGGGTCCCAGCGTGCGGTGTGACATTGCGAAATGAAGTACGTGTGAAAGAAGGCACGTGGGAGTTCAGTCCTGGAGTCGGTGACTGCCACGTTGCTACAGGGATCAAATGCATTCACCCCGCGATTGAGTCATTGTTTGAGGGTTTCCTAGTCATGGGTAAAGCATGAACTGGGCTGTATTGCTATGGAATCAGTGTTTCTTTAGCGGCCTTGCCCTGCCACCCTCATAAAGTTGGAGTGATTCCTGCAGTCTGAGTTACAGCATCCCGCGCCGCCCACATCTAACTTTTCCGGCCCCAACACTTTTCCTGATTCAGATGTTCCTCTCTCACAAAGAATCTAATTAATTTTGTACTTTTAATTTGGAGAAGGCATTAATGAATTTTCCATGGTTACCTTGTGTAGCTCCAAAATATTTTTTTTTTAATAGAAGTTTCTCCAGAGAGCTGTCACAGTGTTTTTGTTGTTGTTGTTGTTGTTATTGTTGTTGTTTTTTTCCTTTGTGTCTCGTGGGTTAGCCTATGTCACCTATAAAACTCCTAGAGGCTAAGGATTGGTAGAGAACAAATACTCTAGGACTGGAATTTGTGTTACAGTGGGGATAAACATAATACATGAGTAAACATAGAGCCCACGATGACAAAGCAATGAGGAAGTAATGCGATAAGAGCAGAGTGACCAACGGAGTCCTCCTTTGGACAGGGTGGTCAGGGACAGGCCCACTGTCAATACTGACAGGAACAGAGTGAGTAGTACAAGTGAAAGTCCACATTGCCTATGTTAACATATTTTAAAACTATAAACCAAAACAAACTATGACATAAAATCCCTATCTTCTTAACCTGATGTGTATACCTTCATAATAATTTGGAAAACAAAATTTAAGATTAGAATTAAGTTTAGATCTCAAAATCTCTTTTGAGATATGTACTAAAATGTGACAGCTTTAGGAGAAACTGATTCCTGACCTTCAGCCTTCCTCTTAATTGCTCCAGGGTGGGATAAGAGCATCCTAAGCAGAGGTCTTGCAGTCTGACTTTTTCTTTTTCACAGGTTCCAAGCTGTATTTCATATTTCCAGAGGCCTTGAGTGCAGACATCCTGTCACAACCCTGGTTGCTGAGCTTTGCCCCCACTACCTACAGATTGCCTGTCCTTGGCTACTGCTTGGTTCCTCAAGAGGAAAAGGTCAGTAAAGGCTGCTTCCCTTATGTTGGCCTCTTGCTCTGGAGAACAGTGACATCTAGCATTTGAGTCACCCCTGGGATGACCTAAGAAGGAATGAGGGTAGGAGCTTTGGATGGGCATGTTCCCCTTGGCCCGTGGGCTCCAGCAAGGTGAAAAAAGGCCTGGGTGAGATTGGATAGCCCTGATGTTAGGGCTTATCTTGCTCCAATTTTAAGACAGTTCTAATGATGCAGTATTTGAGGAAAAGACACAAATCATAGGAGAGAAACTTGTGGCAGTGGGGGATAAGAGCATTCTAAGCAGAGGTATTGCAATCTGACTTTTGCTTTTTCATACATTCATAAACTCTCCCCAAAGTCTTACAGAACTGTTATGGTTTCTATGTAGATGTCTGCCAAGGCCTCATGAAGTCATGGGGTGGGCATGTAGAGTTTGTGGTTGATTCAAGATCCCAAACTGGGATTATGGGTATGAGAGCTCCATCGGCCCTGGAGTTGGTAGGCTGCATACAGTATAAGGGAGGAAAAGAGGCTTGCTCTTAGCAGCTCTTCCTTTTTGCTCTCATTGTTGCCTTTGCTGTTTTCCACCACCATGAACTGCTGCCTTCTGCTACATGCCACCCTGCCTTAGAGCCAGCTGAGTATGGACTGAAACCTCCACAAACTGTGAGCAAAATAAACCTTTCCTTCCTTAATTCTAGAGGTCAGGTATTTTTCCTCTTAACAAGAGAAAAATAACCAAGACAACTGCATAAAAAAGTTATAATACGGTTGGGATGTTAGGATTCCATAACACCTCTAACTCCAGGAGCCAATTCTAGTTGCTGAATGCTCCTCCCTGGAATTTGGTCTCTGCTGTATAGCTTCATTCCCAGCAGCTACTGGGGCCAAGCCAAAGAATGTCATAAGAATGGTTGGTGCTAGTAATTTTGGGTTCCAGGGGGTTGGAAATATTCCAGGACTTGGAAGTTCTGCAGCAGCTGGATGAGGTGCCAGTAAAATTGCCTTCAGACATCTCTATTGTTAAACAGTGCTATAGTTACCTTCCCCAGGGGCCTGGGAAGAACAGATTGTCTACTGAGCAGGCTGAGAGCCTGGGAAAGACACTTCAGATAAACACACAAAGGTTGGCTTGTTCACATATCTCTTTGTGTGCTGCATCAGAAATGAGAAAGAATGCTGAGTATCTATAGGGAGCAAATTGCTTGGCAGAAGGGTCAAAGAAGATTAGGACTAGCTGTAAAGTCTGGAGGCTTACAATATGTCATCAGAACAAGGATTTAAGTTTTTAAAATCTTGAAAGCCTTTATCAGTCTTGAAGTTTAAACAGATCAGAGCAAGCTGAAGGGTGCCGTGGAATGTCACCCACTTTCTGTAGTGTACGGGCTTCTTGGGAACTCCATGCCATAGTTAGAAAAACATTGGTTTAGAGTTAGTAGAAAATGTAAGATTCTGGGGCTTGGGGTGATAGCCCTGTGGCACAAGTGCCTGCTTGGCAAGTGCAAGGTCGTGAGTTTGAACCCCAGTCCCGCAAAAAAAAAAAAAAAAAAGAAAAGAAAATGTAAGATTCACAGCCTGTTCTGATTACTCTTTCTGGTACTTTCAGGGATGAAAATGTGATAGAAAATGAATCTAGGGCTGGTAAGACTGGCCATCAGTCTAAAGCACCTGCCTAGGAAAGTTTAGGTAACCGCAGGGACCACAGCTCAATCCCTGGCACCACATGTTGCGCCAGCCCCACCCCCAGGGCAGGCTGAGCCGACCATAACACAAATAAATAAATGAAGTTTAAAAAAAACAAAAGGAAATCTACTTAGGAATGAGGTACCTAGGAGGGTAGGTTGCTAAGGAAAGCATTGAGATTGGGAAGAGGAACTTAGAATTCTCTGCTCAGGCCCTTTTCTCCCTTCCTATCCACAAGTCACGAGAAAATAGACCAAGATGATTCAGATGAAAAAATAACATTTGCACTGCCACTCCAAACATTACAGATGTTGCTGATGTAGTCCCCTATCCAACTCTGTGGGGTTGATATTATCTCACGTTACAGAAGAAGAGACTGACGTAGAAGCCTGTTGACTTTCCCACCTGTGAATCAGTTGTGTTATACATGAGTAAAAAAGAGGGCATTTGGAACCCTGCCACCCCAAAATAAGACAAATGGTGAGAAGAATGCAGCTTATACAAATACAGATAATTATGGTGAGCAACAGAGGAGTATTTGGTAAAACATGTCACCTAGTAGCAGAGCATTAGATGACTTTCCACTTACTCATTTGCACCAAGAACCAGACAGGGTGTGTGCCTCTGGAGACAAGTGCGAGTGACAGAGAAGGCACCTGTGCTTCGTTCTTTAAGCCTCACCTCGAGCCTTCCAGATTAACTTTGAACTGGCCCCTTTTCTGTTGCTAACAACACGGTACCACAGGCTGGGTGTATTATAAAGAAAAGGGGTTTATTTTGACCAATAGTACCAGGCTATGTGGCACAAGGCTTTAATCTCAGCTAATTGAGAGACCGAGGCAGGCAGCTTGCAGGTGTGAAGCCAGTCCAGGCAATTTAGCAAGACTGTATCTCAAAAAGGGCTGAAGATATAGCTAGTGGTAGAGCACTTGCTGAGCATGTATAAGGCCCTGGATTTGATCCCCAGTATAGTTAAAATAAAACTGGGGTGGGAAGAAGGGATATTTTGGCTTATAGTTGTTGGGGGGGGGTGGTTGATATCCAGGGGACTTGTCTGGTGATGACTCTGCTGTCAGAGTCCTGTGCCCATGTCAGAAATCATGGCAGGAAAGAGACAGCATGCATGGAGCATATTCAGTTGATTTCTTTCCCTGTCCTTCTAGAGCCATCAGGATTCATCATGGGACTACCCTAATAATTTATGTAATATAAATCACCTGCAGTAGGCCCCACCTGTGAATACTATTGTCCAATTAATTTTCCACTCAGTATTTCACAGTGGGAGTTAAATTTCTTTTCTTCTTTCTGTATTTAGGACAGGGTCTCCAGGGTCTCACTACATAGATCCGACTCAGTGATTCTCCGGTTTTCAGTCTCCCAAGTGCTAGGATTACAGGCACACGCACCACCACACCCAATCTCAATCACCATCTCAGCACTCCCTGAAGGTGGGCTGGCACAGCAGGCCTGGAATCAAACCCTGGTCGCTGTGCCCTGCCCAGGCAGGTGCTTTAGTCTGCTGAGCTATCAGGCCAGCCTTTGGAAGTCAAATTTCAATACATTAAACTTTGGAGGGCCATACACAAACCATATCCAAGCCATAGAACTTTCCACAGCTAGATTATTTTTGAAGAAAGAGTAGTAGTATCATATATGGCTAGGAAAGGGGGCACATTCAAAGGGCTTACTCAAAGGAATATAAAGGAAGAAGTATTTGCAGAGGTGTGCAGGGTAAAGGGAACTAACGTAGGGGCTGGCAATAGCAAAGCCCTTTCAGCTCTGCTAGACCAGAGGAAAGAACGGGAAGGGCATTCTGTTGAAAATGAGTGAGAACTGGAGTTGAGCAAGGAGGGGGCCCACCCAGCTGAAGTTGTAACCACAAAATGCTACCTCTGCCTGAAATACAGGGAAGCAGGAAGACACTGAGAAGTACAACTTCCAGCTCTTTCTTGTCCAGTCCTCTGATCTTTTGCCAGTTCTTCCACTGGCCAAACCCAATTAAAGCCAGAGTTAAAGCGCTCTGATTATATAGTTCACAGATTAAAAAAAAAAAAAAAAAGCAGTTAGAGGAGGGTGGAGATGGAAAATGGAGAATACAGTCATTAGTACAGAGTGTGTAAACTTGGGCCCTCTAAGACACTAGCAACAACAATGGAAAATACAAGCTGGGCATAGTGATATACAGCTGTAATCCAAGCACTCTGGGAGGATGAGGCAGGAGGATTGCAAGTTTGAGCCCAGCCAGGGAAATTTAGGAAGACCCTGTCCCCACTACACACCCCCCAAATTAAAAGGAGATGAGACCATAGCTCAACATAAAAGTCCTGCCTCAGTTTCCAGAGTATCTCACACAAACACAAAAGGAAAATCTCAACCTTCCTGAACATTCTCCTGTGAGTTTCTTGGGTGACAGCAGAGGGCTGGAATTACTTATCCACTAGAGATAGCAAGGCTGTGGAAGAAGGCAGTTAGCATCTCTCATGCTTTCCTGTTCACAACCTAGTTGCCTTCTTGTGTATCAGTAGAGGAAACAGGCCCAGCAAAGCTGAAGGACTTGCTCGAGGCCACACTGCACTACAATGACAGAACTCATTTTTGCTGGGTTTACAGTGAAGTATTGAGGAGACATCTGTGAAAGGGATACTTGGGGGAGGTTTATGTTTTGTTTTTGGTGTCGAGGACTGAACCCAGGGCTTCCAGCTCACTAGACAAGCATTCTACTGCTGAGCCAAAGCCCCAGCCCCATGAAAGGAATACTTGGGACAGAGCGCTATGTTCACACTGCAGTTTCCCTGGTTCTCAGCTCACCTGATGGCAAGTCAAAGAGAGCAAGTGTCCACCCTCAACTTACACACACACACATACACACATGAACCAACAAGGCCTGCAAGTTTTGATCTTATTGTATGAGCATTCTGGACAATCTGAAGGGTACGGCCTTTGGGGAACCTGAAGTCACCTAGTAAAGCCTAAAGTCAAAATCAAAACAGGCCACATTACTGAGTTGCTCAGGCAGAGTCTTCCTCATAGAGGAAGGCTCTAGAAGAGGCCCAGTATTCCTCATAGAGGACTTCTGACTTTAACAACTTTGTGATACTATGAAATGTATTTGGGTGAAGTTTAGGCTTCTGGGGTAGATGTTCTCATTTACAACATTTCCTGCATGGCTTAGGATAAATACATTTCTTATGTGACAGTAAAAACAAGCAACTATAATCAAAGTATATCAGTATTTCTCTGAAAGGACAGACTCATGAATACTTTTTCCATGGCAAGAAATTCCTAGAGATGGCCTGCAAAAGCAAGTGTAATGATGTCAGTACATGTCAGAGGCTGCTCCATGCAGTTAAAAAATTGTACTAGACTTTATCCAGTCATCAGCTGGTGGACATTTGTTTTTTCCCACCTTTTGGCTATTAATAATCCTGCTATGAACATTAATATACAAGTGTTGTGGTTTTTCTGTTTTGTGTTTTTGTTTTATTTGTGAACATCAGCTCCATTTCTCTTAAGTATATTCCTAGAAGTAGAATTGTTGAATTATATGGTAACTTTTTGCTTACCTTTGCTGCAAACCTATTGTTCTTTTTTCTTTATTTCACAGTATTCTCCTGGATGAATATACCATAGTTTATCTATTTTCCTGTTGATGGACAGCTGAACATCCTGTTTTTGGCTATCATAAGTAAAGCAGTTATGACTTTCTTGTATGTCTTTGCATTTGCATATATTTTTACTTGTAAAAATATCTAGGAGTGGAATTTCTGGGTCACAGAGTTGATGTGTATTTAGTATTAGAAGAAATTGTCAGGCCTTTTTTTGAAGTGGTTATGCCATTTAAATTCCCACCAATAATATATGAGAATTCTGATTTTATTACATGCTTGCCAACATTTGGTGCTGTGTTAGCTACTTTCCCATGGCTGGGACACAATACCTGACACCCACAGCTTAAGGGAGGAGACATTTATTTTGGGTTACAGTTTCAGTCTATAGTTGGCTGTCTTCAAGACAGAAACAGGATAACATGGCAAATAAGAGGAACAGGAGCTCAGCCTATGGCAGGCATGAAGAGAGAGAAGAGAGGAGCAGGAGACAGAATATACCCTTCTGGACCACGCTGCTGTGGCTCACCTCCAATCAGACCTCAGCTCCTAACAGAACATTTATCTGCAGAATTCATTAATGAATGAATCCACTGATGAGCACAGTAATCTCACAACCCAAACATGTCAGAGTTGGGGGTCATTTTTGATCTACATCCTAACAGTTGCAGTGGGTCTTCTTCATTGTTAGCATCTTGGTAAGTGCTCATCATTTGTAGTTTCCTGATAGCTAATGACTGACCATCTTTTCATAGCTACTCTGAAATCTTATTTTTCTTTGTTAAATATTAGTGAAAATATTTTGTTCCTCTTTATCTTTTAAAATTTATCATCATCGTCATCGTCATCATCATCATCATCATCATCACCATTTATTAATACTGGGCCTCACTGTGCAGCTCAGACTTGTAGTGATCCTCCCCACCTCTGGGATTATAGGTGTGTACCACCCACCTGGGGTTTTGGGGCTGGCATTGCATGTAGTACAGGGGACAAAGCTTGGGACTTTGTATTTGCCAGGCAAGTACTTAAACCATCAAGCTATCTCCCCAGTTCCTTTTGTTCCTTTTTAAAAATGGCATTGCTGGGTCCCAGCCAGGAGGCTTGTTGTTTGTGAACTATGTTAGAGGCCAACTGTGGGGCCACTGAAGATAGCAATTTGGAAAAAATGGAAGAGGAAGTATGGGTTAAGAAAAGAAAAAGGCAAAGAAATGTTGACAAACATCTTGTGAAGGAAGATGTAGAAAAAGCTAAGAAGAGGCAAGGCTGCCCCCAGCCAAGAAGCTGTCACCAAATCCCCCCAAACTGACAAAACAAATGAGCGCTATCATTGATACTGTGATCAACTACAAAGATAGTTCAGGACGGCAGCTCAGTGAAGTCTTCATTCAGTTACCTTTCAGGAAAGAGTTAACAGAATACTATGAATTAATTAGGAAGGCAGTGGATTCCAAAAGAATAAAGGAAAAAATTCATAATGATAAGTACCGGAGCCTGGGCAACCTGGAGAAAGATGTCATCCTTCTGTGTCACACTGCTCAGTCGTTCAACTGGGAGGAATCCCAGATCTACGAAGACTCCATTGTCTTACAGTCAGTGTTTAAGAGTGCACAGCAGAAAAATCACCAAAGAGGAAGAAAGGGAGGAGGAAAGCAATGTGGAAGAGGAAGATGAAGAGGAGTCTGACTCTGAAGCAAAATCTGTTAAGGTGAAAATCAAGCTCAATGAAAGAGACGAGAAAGGCTGGGACAAAGGAAAAGGCAAGGCCAAATCGAGGAAAAGCAAAGCCAGTGGTGAGCGACTTTAACAGCGATGAAGAGCAGGATGAAAATGAGCAGTCAGAAGCAAGTGGGACATGAGCCTGGCGGGATGGCTCAGTGGTCTAAAGCGCCTGCTTGGGAAAGATTGGGCAGCTTCAGGGACCGCGGTTTGATCCTGGGCACCACATGCTGTGCCAGCCCTGCCTTTGGGGTGGGCTGAGCTTGGCCATAAAAAAAAATGAGTGAATAAACAAAGGTTGTGAAACAAGAAAAATAAATAAATAAATAAATAAATAAATAGATGAATAAATAAAAAGAAGCAAGTGGGACAGATGATGAGTGATCCCCATGGAACTGAGTATTCTTCCTCCCCTCTCCCATTTCTGCCCAGTGGTTTCACGTGTCCTGTGGACACTGGGTTCTTTCTGTGTCCTCCTCATCTTATAAAGTAGGTTTAGAATAGTGCCAGACAAACACATGATATCATAGTGTAAAAAGCACAAAGATTGTAACATATTAGGACCAAATGGGCCTCAAAGATTCAAAGATTGAAACAAACAGAAGCTTTTGATGGAAAATGTGGGTGGATAGTATATTTCTATGAGTGGGTCTCATTTGGTAAAGGTTTGTTTCTAGTTTTATCACCCGCTTGGATGAGATTTTTGTCTTTTGTAGCACTGGTAACCAGGAGAAGCCATTAAAAGCCGGTTATTTTATTTTTCATTAGGCAATTTTCAAGATTTTTATTTGTTCGGTATTTTTTTTTTTTTACACTGTGGTACACATAAGCAACTTTAATAGGTGAGAAATGTATAGTAGTTAGATTTCACCTACTTACACATTCTTCCATGTTATGCTCTATGATCTGAAAAATGCTTTTAAATTATATAAGATTTATATCTACTGTAAACATTGCTTAATTTTTTTTTTTGCTCTTGATTTTAAAAAATTTTGTCGAAAACGCTATTGAGGGGCTCGGCAGGATGGCTCAGTTGTCTAAAGCACCTGCTTAGGAAAGCTTGGATGGCTTCAGGGACCACGGTTCAATCCCTGGCACCATATGCTGCACCAGCCCTGCCCTCAGGGCCGGCTGAGCCAGCCATAAAAATAAATAAATAAACAAACAAAAGTTCTGAAACAAGAAAATAAATAAATTTTAAAAAAGCAAACGCTATTGAATATTGTGATGTATATAGTGTATTGGATGGCTTCTTTTGTCCACCTGATTTCCTGTGTCACCAGTGTGTATTGTCTCCATCTCCCTGAAGTGTACTTAATCTTTGCTCTCTTTGCACAATTTCTTTGGTTGCAAGTCATAAGCCTGAGGCAAATAAAATTCCAGTAATTTCGAAGAAAAAAAATTTTTAAAAAATGGCATTGCCATTACTAATTTTAAGAGCTCTGTTATATTACATGTAAATATCCATATATATGCATATGCATTTATGCATGCTAGATGCAAATCCTTTGTTGGGTATATACTATACAGACATTTTTGTCAGCTAATATTTTTATTTCAGTATTTTTTAATGATGTGTCAATGTTCAGAGGTTTTCATATTTATGACATATAATCTTATGAACTTTTTATAGTTTATTCTTTGTGTTTAAAAGAATATTCTCATATCCTGAAATCACAGACTTTCTGACACATTTTCTTATGGAAGTTTTATAGTGTTTGTTTGTTTGTTTGGTACTGGAGAATATGCTCAGAGTCTTTGCACTGAGCCTTTTCTATGAGACAAGGTCTCACTAAATCACTGAGTTGCCAGTGCTTGGTTCAAGCTTGCGATGCTCCTGTCTCAGCCTCCCGTAGTGTCTCAGCCTCACCATATCTAGCTAATTTTATAGCTTTAACCTTTACATTTTGAGTTATTTCCAGTTAAGTTTCATGTTTGATTGTAGGGATCAGATGTTGTTTTTCCCCCAAATACAATATCTAATTGTTTTAGGAACTGTCTTAGTTACTTTTTACTCATTGCTGGGACAAATACCCAACACTCAAAATGAAGGAAGTAAAAGGTTATTTATCTCACAATTACTGGAGGTTTCAGTCCATTCTTGGCTGGATCCAAGGCTGAGTGGCACATGGCAGAGAGCAGCAGTTCATGGTGGTGGAACAGCAACAAAATGGTGACAGAGGCAGCCAACCAAACAGGGCAGCAGAGAGCAACAGCTGAGTCTATCTCTCTGTCTCTCTTTATATTGCATTCAGGCTCTCTACTTTAGGATATCCACCCTAGATCACACCCATAGTCTTAGCCTTATTCAGACCAAAAATCCCATCAGTACTAAAACACATAATACCAGTGACTCAGGGGTCAAGTCTCAATCTATAGAAGTTATGCCCCATGATTGCATGAGGCTTTGGGGGGACAACTAGACATAAACCATAACAGGAACATTTGTTGAAAAGACTACCTTTTCACAACTCAACTAACTACCTTAATATAAGTTTTTCAAAGATCAATTTACCAATCAATAACAAATTCTGCCAGGGCTGAGGGGAAAAGGAGCCCTTCTCCACTGCCGGTGGGAGGGCATACTGGTACAACCACTGTGGAAACCAATGTGGAGATTCCCCAAAAAACTAGGACTAGAGGTTCCACTCAGCCCAGGTATTCCCCTTTTTGTTATCTTGTGAAAAGAATTAAAAGCATTGTACCACAGCGATGGAGGCACACTAGATTAACAGCAGCACAGTTTGTCCTGGCCAAGCCTTGGAAACTGCCCAAATGCCCACCAACTGCTGAATGAATAAAGAATATGTGGATTTTCTATACAGTGGAGTGCCACTCTGTCATAAAGAAGAATAAGCTTGGGACATTTCTAGGTGAATGGATGTATGCTGAGAGCATACTGCAAAGTGAAATAAATCCAACACAGGTGTATAAATACTTATTGTTTGTTTGGTGTGAGAAACTGAGTGTAAATAAGGACCAAAGTATGTAACAGGTATTGTGAAGTAGGAAAAAAATGCTTAGCTGTGGAGGAGAACAGGGGAAAGGGGATGGGGAAAAGAAATAAGATAAAATTTTTAAAAATGAGAAAATAAGGAAAAAATGGAAGCAAGGCTTTTGTAAATGGGTAAGGGGAAGAGGGATTGAAGGGAGGATAGGAGAATGAGGAAAAATAATTAAGTGTATCATATATTGGTACAAATCTCTATGATGCATAAACCTAAAATGTACCAATAAAAATCATAAAAAGAGTAAACAAAAAAATCAATTTACCAGACTAGGGAGATAGCTCAGCAGTCTAAGTGCCTATTCTAGGCAAGTTCAAGGACCCAGGTTTGAACCCTGGCACCACATGCCATGCTGGCCCCCAGCTCTGGGAGCACTGATCCAGCCACCAAGCCTAAGTGTGGTGGCACACACTTGTAATCCCAGCACTGGGGAGGCTGAAACAGGAGGATCACTATGAGTCCAAGTTTCATAGCAAGACCCTGTGCCAAATACATACAGTTTAAAAAAAAAATCAATTTACCATATATGTAGGGATCTGTTTCTTTGCCACCGACTGTCTCATTAACATAGTTGTGTATGTTGACATTCTTATATAATATCACACTATTAATTTCTGAAACTATATAGTAATTCATTTTAAATTGAGATAAAATTCATATGCTATATAATTCACCCTTATAAAGTGTACTTTATCCATGGTTCATGATCCATGGCCCTTAGTGTATTCACAAAGGCATACAAGTCCCCAAACTGCAAGGAGCCCCTTCAGTTGACAAAAAGGCTCAGCTCCTGTTCCATTATCTAATTCCACATCTTTATGACCACTAAAGGAAGCCCCCTAGCCATTGACAGTCATTCCCCCTTTTCCTTTTATCCAACCCTTTGAAACCACTGATCTAATTTCTTTCTTTCTTTCTTGTGGTCAGATGGGGTTGTGCAGACTGAACCAGATGATGGAGATACAGCGGAGGGTTTTTAAAAAACATTTATTTCTAAGTATTTTATTTATTAATTTCTTTTTTGTTTTTGTTTTCTTTTATTTTTTATGGCCAGGTCAGCCTGCCCTGAGGGCAGGGCTGGTGCAGCACGTAGTGCCTGGGATTGAACCACTGTCCTTGCGGCCACATAAGCTTTCCTAAGCAGGTGCTTTAGACCGCTGAGCCATCCTGCCGGGCCAGCGGAGGTTTTAAGAATCAAAAAGGAAAATGTGAAAAGAAAAGAACTAATAGGAAAGGCTGAGATGCTTTCGATATCCACATGAAGACTTCTCTAAGATGTACTAGAGATTCAAGTGTCTAGGCAAACTTAACTCAGCCACTTGGATGCACGATGGGAAGAAAAATACTTAAGAAGAAAAAAATATATATGTATATGTCTTGGAAGAACTTGCCTGGCTTACAATAGACACTCAATTAATACTGTGAAATGAATTGCCAAATGGAATATTGAGTATTTTGTGTGTTAGGGGGCCACATCCCATGCCCTCTTCTTTATTGAATCTATTTGCCCCATGCTGGTCCCACATTACTTCGTTGCTTCAGCCCTGGCTTCCACACACTGCCACCCCTGTTCTTTTGGACAGATGGACTTTCCTGGCAGGCTCTGCCAAGATATAACTCTTTCTTTCTGGTTCTGTGCTCTGTTGGTTGGTGGTTGGCACTGCCTTGTTCACAGTAGAGCACAGCAGCCTCTGCTTGCGAAGTGGAGTTGGAATGAGTTGTTTTCTTAAAAACATACAATGAATGCCCTGTCGGCTCCTTAGTGAAGCCAAATTTTCCTGGCTGACCTTCAGAGTCTCCTTTTTCTAACTTTGTCTTATTTTCTAAGAGAAAAGTCTAATCTTCCCTGCCATATCTGGCAACTTTATCTTTTTTTTTTTTTTTTTTTTTTTTTTTTTTTTTTTTTTTTTTT
>PVJA010000995.1:0-88488 GCA_004027025.1 Myocastor coypus
ATTAGGGTTAGGGTTACGGTTAGGGTTATGGTTAGTGTTACAGTTGGGGTTAGGGTTAGGGTTAAGGTTAGTGTTAGGTTTAGGTTAAGGTTAGTGTTGGGTTAGGGTTAGGGTAAGGATTAGGGTTAGGGTTAAGGCTAGAGTTAGGGTTAGGTTCATAGTTAGGTGTTTGGTTAGGGTTAGGTTTAGTGTTAGTTTAAAGATAGGCTTAGATTGGGTTTAGGGTTAGGGTTAAGATAAGGTTTAGGGTTATGGTTATTCTTAGGGTTTTCGTTTAGGGTTAGGGTTAAGTTTAGCATTAGGGTTAAGGTAAGGGTTAGGGTGAGGTTATGGTTATGCTTAGGGTTAGGGTTATTGTTAGGGTAAGGGTTAGGTTTAGGGTTAGGGTTATGGTTAGGGTTAAGTTTAGTTTTAGGGTTAAGTTCAGTGTTATTGTTAGGGTAAGGGTTAGGTTTAGTGTTAGGGTTTGGGTTATGGTTAGGGTTAAGGTTAGGTTTAGGGTTAGGGTTAGCATAAGGTTTAGGGTTAGGTTAACTTTAGGCTTAGGTTATGTTTAGGGTGAGCATTAGGGTTCGGTTTAAGGTTACAGTTAGGGTTAGAGTTAATGTGAATATTAGGGTTAGGGTTAGGTTTGGGGTTAGGGTTAGATTTGAGGTTGGGCTTGGGGTTAGGGTTAGGGTTTGGGTTATTTTAAGGGTTATGGTTAGGTTTAAGTGTATGGTTAGGGTTAGGTTTAGGATAAGGGTTGTCATTAGGGTTAGGTTAAGGGTTAGGGTTAGGGTAAGAGTAATGGTTAGGGTTAAGGTTAAGGTTAGCTTTAAGGTTAGGGTTAGGTTTAGGTTATGTTTAGTCTTAGGTTAGCGTTAGGGTTAGGGTTAGGTTCAATGTTAGGTTTATGGTTATGGTTAGGGTAAGGTTTAGGTTTATCGTTAGGGTTAGGTTAAGGTAAGGGTTATGTTTAGGGTCAGGTTCAGAGTTATGGTTTGGGTTCAGGTTAGAGTTAGCTTTAGGTTAAGTTTAGGCTTAGGTTAAGTTGAGGGTTAGTGTTAGGGTAAGGGTTAGGCTCAGGGTTTGGTTTAGGGTTAGCGTTAGGGTTAGTTTCAGTGTTAGGGTTAGGGTAGGATTAGGGTTATGGTTAAGATTAGGATTAGTGTTAGGGTTTTGGTTAGGTTTAGGGTTTAGTTTCGGTTTGGGGTTAGGGTTAGCATAAGGGTTATGGTTAGGTTAAGTTTAGGCTTAGGTTAGGGTTAAGGTGAGCATTAGGGTTAGCTTTAAGGTTAGGGTTAAGTTTAAGGTTAGGGTTAGGGTTTACATAAGTGTTAGGGTTAGGTTAAGTTTAGGCTTAGGTTAGGGTTAGAGTTAGGGTTATGGTTATGGTTAAGGTTACACTTAGGGTTAGGGTTAGGGTAAGGGTTAGGGTTAGGGTTAGGCTTTGGGTTTGGGTTTTGTTTAGAGTAAGCGTTAGGGTCAGCATTAAGGTTAGGGTTATGGTTACGGTTACAGTTGGGGTTAGGGTTAGCTTAGGGTTAGGGTAAGGTTTAAGGTTATGGTTAAGGCTAGGATTAGGGTTAGGATCAGAGTTACCGTTAGGGTTAAGGTTAGGGTTAGGGTTAGGGTAAGGGTTGGGGTTAGGTTAATGTTAGGGTTAGCTTAGGGTTAGGGTTAGGGTTAGTGTTGGTGTTAGGGTTAGGGTTTAGGTTGGGGTTGGCGTTAGGGTTAGGGTAATCGTTAAGGTTAGGTTAAGTTTAGGGTTAGCTTTAAGGTTAGGGTTTAGGTTACGGTTATGTTTAGCGGTAGGGTTAGGGTTAGGGTTAGGTTCAGAGTTAGTGTTAGGGTTAGGTTTAGGGTTAGGTTTAACGTTAAGGTTAGCGTTTCCATTAGGGCAAATGTTGGTTTTAGGATTAGCTTAAGGGTTGGGTTTAGGTTTAACGTTGGGGTTAGGGTTATGGTTACGTTTCAGGTTAGGGTTAGGATTAGGTTTATGGTAGGGGTTGGTGTTAGGGTTAGGGTTTCAGTTTGGTTTAGGCTAAGGGTTAGGGTTAGGGTTAATGTTAGGGCTATCATTACCGTTAGGGCTAGGATCTGGGTTAGGGTTAGGGTTAGGGTAAGGGTTAGGTTTAGTTTAAATTTTCAGTTATGGTTAGGTTAGGGTAAGAGTTAGGTTTAGGGTTAAGGTTAGGGGTAGGGTTAGGGTTAGGTTCAGAGTTAGGGTTAAGGTTACAGTTTGGGTTAGGGCTGGGGTAAGGGTTAGAGTTAGGGTTAACGTAAGCATAAGGGTTAGGGTTAGGGTTAGGGGTAGTATTAGGGGTAGGGTTGTGGTTTGGATTAGGTTTAGGTTTGCTTTTAGGGTAAAGCTTAGGGTTATGTTAAATTTAGGATTAGGTTTAGGGTTAGATTCATAGTTAGGTTTTGGGTTAGGGTCAGGGTTACTGTTCAGTTAAGGTTATGCTTAGGTTAGGGTTAGGGGTAGGGGTAGGGGTAGGTTTAGGGGTAGGGTTGGGGTTAGAGTTAGGGTTAGAGATAGGGTAATGTTTAGGGTTAAGTTAAGGTTGGGGTTTTGTTTTGGGTTAGGTTCAGAATTAGATTTTGGGTTAGGTTTAGGTTTAGTGTTAAGCTAAGGTTCGGCTTAGGTTATGGTTAGGCTAATATTTAGGTTTAAGTTAAGGTTAGGGTTAGGTTTAGGGTTAGGTTCAGAGTTAGGTTTTGGGTTACGGTTATGGTTAGTATTAGGTTAAGGTTAGGCTTAGGTTAGGGTTAGGGTTAGCATAAGGATTAGGGTTAAGGTTAGGCTTAGAATTTAGGTTAGATTTAGGATTAAGATTAGCATTAGGGTTAGGGTTACAGTAAGGTTTAGGATGAAGTTAAGGTTAGGCTTATTGTTAGGGTTATGGTTAGGGTAAGGGTTAGGTTTAGTGTTAGGTTTAGGTTAAAGTAATGGTTAGGTTGAGAGTTAGGGTTTGCGTTAGGGTTATGGTAAGGGTTAGGGTTGGGGTTTGGGTTAGGGTTAAGGTTAGGGTTAGTGTTAGGATTAGGTTTAGTATAAGGGTTAGGTTACGTTTAGGTTTAGGTTAGGGTTAGGGTGAGAGTTAGGGTTAGGTTTACGCTTACAGTTAGGATTGGGGTCAAGGAAAGTGTTACATTTAGGATTAGGGTTAGGGTTAGGGTAATTTTTAGGATCACGTTAAGGTTAGGGTTTGGTTTAGGGTTAGCTTCAGAGTTGGGTTTTGGGTTAAGGTTAGGGTTGGTTTTAGGTTAAGGTTAGGCTTAGGTTAGGGTTAGGGTTAAGGTTAAGGTTAGGTTTAGGGTTAAGGTTAGGCTTAGGGTGAAGTTAAGGTTAAGGTTATGGTTAGGGTAATGGTTAGGTTTAGAGTTAAGGTTAGGTGAAGGTAATGGTCAGGTTTATGGTTAGGTTCAGAGTTAGGGTTTGGGTTCAGGGTTAGAGTTAGGTTTAGGGTTAGGGTTAGGTTAAGGTAATGGTTAGGTTTAGGGTTAGGTTAAGGTTAGGCTTAGATTAGGGTTAGGGTTAGGGTAAGGCTTAGGGTTAGGGTTTAGGTTAGTCTTACGGTTAGTTTTATGGTTTGGATTTGGGTTAGAGTAAGGGTTAATGTTAGGGTTAAAATTAGGCTTAGGGTAAGCCTCAAGGTTTGGTTAAGTTTAGGCTTAGGTTAGGGTTAAGGTTAGGGCTGGGGTAAGAGTTAGGGTTAGCATTAGGTTTAGGGTTGGAGTTAGGGTTGGGGTTGGGGTTAGGGTTAGGGTTAGGGTTAGGGTAATTTTTAGGATCAAGTTAAGGTTAGGGTTTGCTTTAGGGCTAGGTTCAGAGAAGTTAGGGTTAGGGTTACTGTTAGGGTTCAGGTTAGGGTTAGATTCGGTGTTAGGTTAGGGTTAGCATTAGGTTTAAGGTTTATGTTAGGTTTAGGGTTAGGATTAGGGTTAGGGTTAGGTTCAAGGTTAGTGTTAGGGTTAGTTTCAGAGTTATTGTTATAGTTATAGTTATGTTTACACTTGGATCAGGGACAATGGCTGGTCATTTGTGTTAGGGTTTGTGTCAGGGTCAGAGTTATTGTTATATTTGTGGTTATAGTTAGTGTTAGGTTTAGGATCAGAGATAATGGTACAGTTATGGTTATGGTTACACTTGGAGCATGGACAGTGGCTGGGCATTATGATTAAGGTTAAGGTTAGAGTCAGAGTTATTGCTATATTTATGGTTATGGTTAGGTTTAGTGTCAGTATTATTGTTATAGTTATGGTTGTAGTTACACTTGGAGCAGGGACAGTGGCTGTTCAGAAGGGTTAGGGTTAGGTTCAGAATTATTTTATAGTTATGGTTATGGTTATGGTTACACTTCAAGCAGGGATGGTAGCTGTGCAGTAGGGTTAGGGTTAGGGTTACAGTCAGAGTTATTGTTATAGTTATGTTTATGGTTACTCTTCAAGCATGGACAGTGCCTGGGCAATTTGGTTTAGGGTTAGGGTTTAGATTAGAGTTATTGTTATAGTTATGGTTAGGGTTAGGGGTAGGATCAGAGTTATTGTTATAATTATGGTTATGGTTACACTTGGAGCAGGGTCAGTGGCTGGGCAGTCAGGTTCCATGGAACTGGATCCTGTTCACAGTGACTCCTAGTAAATGAGACCTTCGACTAAGGGCCAGAACTCTGAATCTGTTTCAACCTTTGTCAAAAGAGGCATCAATCCTTCCCTGAGTGTTGTTTTTAGGATAGGTCATACATGAGATATGCATCCCTGTCTCCCAGCAAGTCCCATGGTTGTTTCCTGAAGGACAGAGGAGTTTTCTAGACAGCTGGATGGATGGACACATGGACACTTGTGGTTGGGTGAATGAAAGTGATCTGACCCTACCCTGGCTGGCTGACCTTGCTAAGAGGACTGCAACAGCTGTCCCACTGGGGAACCCTTTCCCCAGGCCAAGGGAGCCAGTGGCCTGAAAGTGGCCACAGAGATGTCTTCTGGCTGCCATTTCCATCCTTATGAGTAGGAAGTGACAGGAAAACTACTGGGGGAAAGGCACCCTTGAACCCACACAAGACCACACTCATGTTAGCTGGCACAAAAGGAGTGCTTTATTGACAGCAACTAGCATGTGCCAGGCTGCTCAGTGGACCTACACAGCAGCAATGGCTGGGGAGGCAGGGTCTTTATAGAGCAGGTAATGGGGGAAAGTGAGTCATAAAGTGTCCCTGGCTGGACCAGGGTGTTTGGGCAGAGAGTATAGGGTCCTTGAAGCAAACTCAACCAAAGTTATATACTTAATCAGCCGGGAGCAGACAGTCAAGGTTGCAGCACAGCTGTGGTTGGTGCATTCTGGAACATCGGAAGTGGTTCAGGGGAAGAGAGCCCACAGCTGGGTGCCTTAACACTAAGTACCCCAATGTTCCTCATTGTTTTTAGGCCACAGTCTAAAAATGCAGCTTGTGCTTCATCAGCACAAAATAAAGCACCACCAGCGACCGACAGGAACTTTCCAAGAAGGGAGTTCCGATGGCCAAGTCAAGGGAGAATGGAGACCTAGCTGAGGGACAGCCAGATACACCACCCTGGAGGTTCTGGGTTCTGTTCTAGGAAGGCCAAGATGTCCACACTCCACTAAGTGACTCACTGTGGCTCAGGCTCTCAGGGACGTTCTTCCTGTCCCACCCCAGGATGACCACTAAATGTGGGTCATGATCCCTTCCTCATAGGGAAGGAAACCAGGGCTCCAGGGCAGGAAGTGGCTTGTCCAAGCTGCTGTGGGCCCTGGCCTTCCTGGACAGTGGTCCTGCCCTTAGGGACATGGGGAGTTGGCCTCCCGTCTCCCTTCTCTGTTCCCACCCAGGCCAGCCCGTCCCCTCTCCAGTCAGCTTGGCCTGACAGGCTCAGCTGGAGCCTGAGGTTATTGGAAACAGCGGGGCCTGCTCATCTCATTAAGTCCAGGGAGCAGGGTCAGCAGCTTTTACAGGCCCCATAAACCATTGCTTGTGGCCACTGCGGCACACGGCTCAGCCGGGTGGCCTGGGCCAAGACAACCAGCTTCTTCCTTAACGAACTAATCTTCCAGACTCATAAAACCACCAGAAATGTCATGGGTGGTCTGTGCCCCCAAAGATAATTACAGGGTGATGCTCTCACCCTTGAGGTGGCTGTGGAGGAGGCAGATTGCTCTAACAGAGGCCCTAAGAACCCTCTGGCCTCTGTGACTGGCGGTGAGGTAATGAGGCCTTATGCCCATCAGCTCATTAAGCCCTGGCCAGCCCCATGGAGTGGATGTCACTTGTCCCAATTTATAGACATGAAATAAGCTCCCAGAGGTGAGCCTCACTCAGCCAGGTACAAGTGGTAGAGCTGGGACTTGGACCCAGAACCAACAGGCCCAGAGCAAAGCTCCTCAGCGCCCACATGGGCCACAAGATCCACTTGATGACTCAAGTGAGCACCACTCTATAGAAAAAGAGGCAACAATGGAAAGAATGATGATGCAGGATCCTGCCCAGCTAGGGGGTGCGAACCTGAAATCCCAGCACGTGGGGAGACTGAGGCAGTAGCATCACAAGTTCAAGCCCAGACAGCAACGTGATGATTGAGTGAGAACTCAGCACAAAATAAGGGACAGAGTCATAGCTCAGGGCGAAGGCCCCAGCTTCAGTCCGTAATCAGGGCCAGCTGTGAGGAGCTGTGAGCGAACCCAGAACCCAAGTTCCACCCACAGTAGCCTGGCACCAGCCACTCTGCCCAGCACAGGGGACCCACGCTCCTTGGTGCTGGGGACACTGCTCCCTAGGAGACATCCCCAGGCCTTTCCTTAAGCCCCGCAGTACCACCCGCCCCACCACAACATGACTGTAGTCCCCTCCACCCAGACCAAACCTAGAAGGAGAGGGGGAGGAAGAGGCCTGGCCTGGGGGTGGCAGCTGAGACCCTGAGTTCTCCCATGGGTGGAGAGGGACCTCACGGTCAGGAGTGTCACCTCACTTCCTGAGAGCTGGGAGATGTTGCAGGAAACCCCAGCCGGCTGATGCTGCCGTAGATGGGGCCAGAGAGGGGGCCAAGCACGCAGGGATTTCAAAAGCTCTGCGAGATAGCGCCATTGTCCATGTACCACAGGAGCACAAGTACACACACGTACCTACACACACACATGCACATGCCGAGAGAGGGCCTGAATCCCGTCTGGTCCCCTTCACGCAGACGCCCTAGGTGGCGGTGTCAACTGCAGTCATGCTGCTGGACTGAGCCCATCTCAAGCCCCCTAGAGGGCTGCGCATGCGCACATCGTGCGCCTCTGGCGCGTGAGCGTCCCTCGGGCATCACGTGCCAAGCTGCAGCAGATCAGCCTGAACGCGTACAGCCTCAGGGAAAGCGTGCATTCCGCCCCCGGCAGAAGCGGATACACACAGGGTGCCCCCAAAGTGCGGCTGTCCGGCTCCACTTATGCCCTCGGTTGCCCTGCTGAGCCCTCAACATCCTATGGCGCTGTGGCTCACACCTAGCTGGCCCCCAAGAGCTGGACGTGCTCCCAGATGGGGCTCTGGGAAGAGGACTGGACCCTGGGATGCCGTGGCTGTCTTGCTGTTAGGAGGCGCGGCCAGACTAGGGGAAGCACCGGGTGTATGCCCTGGAAGAGCTTCTCTCCCTCCCCGGCTCCCGCCTTCTGTCTCTGCTTCCTGGCACCATGACCTGAGCAGCTTTTTGCATTCCTCTGCCACGCTGTTTCAGCTCTGAGATTTGACCAACCCTGGTCTATAAACAGGAGCCAAAATAAAGCTCTCCTCTTTAAGGTTGTGGGTGTCTGATATTTGTCCCACCGCAGGAAAGTGACCAAGACCTAAGGGAAGCCCTCAGGCACATAGTGACAGACTTGCCTGTCCCCAGCACCCTAGTGCCCACCCAGGGCCTCAGGAACTGGAGCCCCCATGCAGAGTAACCCTGGCAAGGATGAGTGAGGCCTGGTTGGCATCATCTCAGTGGGCACACACGAGATGGACTGCCCCGGAAGACAGGGAGAAAAGGTCCCAAAGAAATAGGAAGAAGAAGGGTGGTGGGAAAGGGGGCAGGAGGCAGGGGGAAAGATAAGAGGAGGACGACAGAAGGGTAGCAAAGGGGAGGAAAGGGGCCCTCCCGGGAGGCGTGGCTGTTGTCACAGGGCCAGGGCATCCCTGCTACTCCCAGCTGACAGGACAGTAACCCATCCATTCCTCAAGTGGTTTAGTCCCAAATCTCCCTGCTTGCTTCTACCTGGAAGCTACCAACTTCCAAAACCTGACCTGGCCTTTCCTAGGTCCTCCTGCCCTGTCCCCCAACCTGTTCTCCTCCCAAGCTCTCCAGTAGCCACCCAAGCCCTCTGTTCCCAGTGTGGTAGACAATGATATGACTTAGACTGTGTTGTTGTTGTGTGGGGTCGTGAAGGGACTCTGAGAAGGTCACAGCCATTCCAGCCTCTGAGCTCCTCTACAAAATAGCATGGGTTGCTGGTAAGCAGCACAGCGAGTCTCAGCAATCATTAAGGGACAAACAGGGGCACTTCCTGGCCAGATGACCAGCAGCTGGGGTCCCACATCAGTGCACTCCTGTCCCTCCAACTCACTCTGCCCATTGTTCTCCAGGACTTCATCTGCGTGGGTCCTTGGAGTGCCTGCTCGCCCTCCTACATGCCCACAGGGACCTCCCTTCTTCCTGGGGTCGGGCCCTCCCTGAATCCTGCAGGATACTGTTCCTTAGGGTAGCAGGGAGGTAGGCACCAAAGGTCCAGTGTGTCCCACCCCTGTGTACCCAGTTCCCAGGCCAAAACCCAGAACACCCTGACATTGAGGAAGTCCTTGCAAATAAATTGATGGATGGATGGATGGATAGATGGATGGATGGATGGGTGGACAGATGGATGGACGAACGGATGGATGGATGGACATGTTCCTCCCTGCTGTCCCTGTTCCTTGGCTCCCTCCCACCCTCCTGAATAAGCAGTTCAAGCCCCAACCTGATTAGACTTTCTTCTCTGCTGTAGCCTGAACCCTAGTCCCACTCCTGCCTACCTCAAGTCCACTCACCAGTTCCCAGAGGGCACCTCAAAAAAGCACTGACACGGTCACCCCACCAAGTCCCCAGTGGCTCCCCAGAGCCTCCTTCCAGAGACCACCAAATCTGCCTCACTCTGCCCAGGCTCCCCAGAGAACCCCCAGGGTGCACTCTAGGAGAGAGTTTCCCAGGGATCTTTAAGAGACAAGGACTACACGACCAGGGGTTTGGACTGCTACGCTGTCTACCATGAGAAACAGAGGATTGTTTGCTAAGTGGTCCCAGTTACTCTCCTTCCTCAACCGTACCTCTTCACGATGTGGCTTGGTAGCTGCTCCCAACAGAGCCAGGTGTCTGTTTCTAGCCCTGGGCTCTAGGCTCGCCAGTGGGAGGGACAGAAGCCTCAAGAAGCTCCCAGCACCTTTCTCCTCCCTCTCAGGACCTCTGCTACCATGCTGTGTGACAGCAAAGAATGAGCAACCATGGAGCAAAGAGGCAGGCCATCCAGCTGACCCTCCTTGATCCACTGACCCCAGGTATATGCATGATCCCAGCCAAGACCAGAAGAGCCACCCAGCTAAGCCCAGCCCAACTGGCCAACCCTGGAGCAGAAACATAAGCCACTACATTCTAGAGTATTTTGTTACATGGCCAGAGCTGACACACTACCCCTCAGGGCTGTGAGGTACTAAATGAGAAAAACCATATCAGGTGATCCAATAGGGCCCGGAACAGTAAGCCTTGGGAAACACTAGATGTTTTTATTTGCAACAAGTCTTTGAGAACTGAATGAAGCTTAGACAAAAGGGGAAAGAGAGATGTATGACATATGACATACTAGTGAGGATCGCTACATTGGCACGCATTGCGAGGGGCAAAGGTACCTATCATGTCTTAGATCTAGAACGTTCCCCCAAAGCCTCGTGTGTTCAGAGGTTGGGCTTTTGGAAGGTGATTGGATCAAAGGAGGGAGCACTGTACCTGTTATGGTTTGTGTCTAGTTGTCCCCGCTCAAAGCCTCATGCAATCATGGGGCAGGGACTTCTGGAGTTTGAGACTTGATTCTTGATCCACTGCGATTATGTGTTTTAGTACTAGTGGAACTACAGGTTTGAGTCCTGGGATTATGGGTGTGGCCTGAGGCAGATAGGCTGAGGCAGAGAGCCTGAATGTGATATAAAGAGAGACAGAGAGACAGACTCACACTGTTGCTGTCTGCTACCCTGGTTGGTCTGTCACCATTTTGTTGCTGTTCTGCTACCATGAACTGGATGCTCTCTGCCCTGTTCCACTCAGCCTTGGGCCAGCCGAATATGGACTGAAACTTCCAGTAACTGTGAGCTAAATAAACCTTTCCTTCCTTCATTTTGAGTGTCGGGTATTTGTCCCAGCAAGGAGAGAAAAGTAACTTAAGACAGTACCTGCCCATGGATTGGTCCCCTATAACTAAACGTGCTGTTAAGAGGTAAGATCTGGACAGAAGTGGGAAGCTGAGGGTGTGATGCACAGGGCTGTATCTCCATCCCTGGCTCTTCCCCTCTCACTCTGCTTCCTGGCTGCTGAGAGGTGAACGGATTTCCTCAGCTAGAGCTTTCCACCAGGCCTTCCTGCCTTAGAGCCTGCCGACTGTAGACTCAGTCCTCTAAAAGCCATGAGCCAAAGTATGTTTCTCCTCCTTTAAGTTGTGGATTTTGGGTATTTGTTCAGTAACTTTAAGACAAGTTGACAAATTGTCAAGAGACTGTATAGGTTATACAGAGGCCCAAGGGGGTCTGGCATGGAGGCCAGAAACCAAATTGCTGAAGAATAAAGAACAGAAAATCTGAGGTGTTCTCTGGCCACTGAGGGCAGGGAGATGGCCCTGTGTACAGGCAGGCAGGCACAACACCAATGATGACAAGCTGAGCCCTGGCTCAGACATTTCTGGAGAGAGGGAGCTTCAGGAGAAGGCAATGGGGCCATAACTTTGGAATGATTCTGTGTCCCATACTGCAGCTCGCACTCTGCTGGCCTGAGACCTTGGGCAATCCCGGGCACCCACACTGAGCTAAGTAGTTAGGTGGCTGATAGATTGTGTCAACTTGGGAAGTGAGGAACTTAACCAAACTATCTCCGCAGCTCCACACCCTAGGGTGTAGAGGCCCCACTCTAGAGTGACCCATCACTTAAAGGGTGTGAGAGGGAACTGAGGGGGGGTGGGGCGTTCCGTTTCCTTGGAGAGCTCCAGCCTTTGCAGTCAGCTTAGACATCATCTCCTGGCTTTTAGCGCAGACTCTTTGGCCTCCACCCTGGATCTTTCAGCCTTCTGGTGTAGACTCCTCAACTCTCCGTAGTAGGGCCATCAGCCTCCTGATACAGACTTGCAGGAACACTGCAGTGGGCTCCAGACCTTAGACTAAACCCTTCGGTCTCCAGTGTGCAGACACCCTCTGCACACTTCCTCATCCAACTCTGTGGCTGACTGTTGTCAGCCTGCCTTGTAATTTCTTACACATGTGCACAACTCATGTTCTATTTGCCCCTCAAGTAAAACCCTGGATGGTACAGTAGTCATAGAAGTAGCCACGGGGGTCATGTATGAGCGGGCAGAGCAGAGTGCAGAATGACAGTAGCAGCAGGTTGAAAGGAGGGTGGAAACGGAGAATCAAGATGACCAGTCACCTGCCCCCACCATGGATTCTCAGGTCAGGGAGGGTGCTGACCTGCCACGGGGTCATTGCAGTGGACACGGACATGCTCCTTGTCTTCAAAAGGAAAAGGGACACCTAATCGGCTGGGAGATAGGATTTTGTTGGGGAGATACAAGGCAGAAGGAGGGGGTTCCTGGGCCAGGACCATCTCAGTCTAGAGCAGGTGACATAAAACAGAAACAGAAATGGCCATAATGTTGGGACCATAAGAAGTACAAAAAGTGAAAGGCAGGCCCAGAAGAAAGCAGGTGACCAAGGAAACCAAGGAAGCAGAACTCATGCCACCCACACCTTTGTTCCCCATGCTGAGACGTCCTAACTTCCTGTGGCAGGCAGATCTGGGCCCTGGGACCCCAGCTGAGAAACGAGCCCTGGAGGCCGTGCACAGGGGCTCCCACTTGCCCCAGACTGGGTGGCCATCAATGTGCCAGTTTCAGGCAGTGATTTCAATCTGTTATGTCACATGCCCTGCACTGCATAGCAAGAACCAGAAGAAGATTGAGAGATAACGAATGGGCTTGTACTGGTAACAAAATTGATTATTCCTTGAAGGTATGAGAATGGGTGGTAACACTGAGGCTGACCTTGGTCAGATGCTTTCTGGTGTGCAGACTGTGAGGGCCAGGAGAGAGTTAAAGAGTGTTTAGAAGGATAGAATGTGTTTTTAAGAATCGAGAGGGTGAGCCAGATAGCCCAGTGGATTAAAGCACCTGCTTAGGCAGACACAGGGACCAGGGTTCAATCCCCAGATGCCAGTGCTGGAACCAGCCCCAGGATGTGCTGAGATGGCAATTGAGACTGGGCCTGGTGATGCACACCTTCAATCCAGCACTTGGGAGGCTGAAACAGGAGGATTGCACTATGAGTACAATCTATGTAGTGAGACCCTGTAGATCCTGTACTAAATACATAAGTAAAGAAGAATTAAGGAGAAGCCTTGTATTAGAATGGGGAATTCTGGAACAGCTTTATCTTTATGAAGAGAAGCATTCAATTTGTGAGCACACTTCAGGAACACAGTATGTGTAAAACCAGGAACGCTGGACAGAAGTGTAGCTGAGTGGCAGTGTGCTTGCCTACCATGTGCGCAGCCCTGGGCTCCACCCCTAATTCTGAAAAGAAAAAAGAAAAAAAAAAAGAAGATCGATTGCGTACCAAACCGAAACTACAAGAGAAAACTACAGAACAATAACTCTTAAAACCATAGATGCAAACATTTTCAATAAAATTGAATTCAGCGATACATAAAAGGAATTATGCCAAGTGGAATTCCTTCCAGAAAAGCAAGGATGATTAAGCATACAAAAATCAACCAAGGTAATACATGCCATATCAATAGAATAAACAAAAACTCACAGAAAAACTCAGAAAAGGTGATAGAAATTCACCATCCCTTCTTGATGAAAACATCAGTGAAACAAGACTGGGAGTTAAATTCCTGACCCTAACATCTGTGAAGGCACACAACTAGGACCACACTCAGCGATGAAGGTCAGCCTGATACCCTTTGGATCAGGGGTAAGACAACAATGTCCACTGTCCCCTACTTCTTGTCAGTGTTAGACTAGAAGATCTGGCCAGGGCAATTACACAAGAAGTAATAGGATCAAGGGCTGGAGAGATGACTCAGCAGTCTAAGCACCTGCCTGGCAAGTGCAAGGACCTAGGTTCGATTCCCAGTACTGCATACCATGCCACCCCTGGAACCCTGAGCATGCCATGCCATTCCAGCCACTGAAATCAGGCACAGTGGCACACACTTGTAATCCCAGCTCTAGAGAGGCTGATACAGGAGGATCACTACAAGTCCCAGCTTGTACTGAGACCCTGGACCAAATTAATTAATTAATTAAAAACCACAATAGTGTCAAATTGGAAACAAAGTCAAACTATATGTGTTTGCAGATGACATGATCTCTTATGTAGAAAATCCTACAGGATCTGCACACACCAAAAATAGCTGTATGAAGTAATGAACTAGTTTGGCAGTTATAGGATACAAAGATCAACACACAGAAATCAACTGGGGGCCAGTGAGATGGCTCAGCAGTCTAAAGCGCCTGCTTAGGCAAGCTTAGGCAGCTGCAGGGACTGAGGTTCAATCCCTGGCACCACATGCTGCACCAGCCCCACTCTCAGGGCAGGCTGAGCTGGCCATAATATATAAAAAAAAGAAAAAAATCATCTGGATTTCTGTTCAGTAGTAATGAATAAAACAAAACTGAAATTAAGAAAACAATTCTACTTACAATAGCTCAAAAAAGAACAAAATGCTGAGGATAAGTTTAACAAAAGAAGCACGAAACTTATACTCTGACTCTTACAAAATATAGTTAAAGAAAATGAAACCTTCAGCAGTCAGAAAGCCCAGGCCATGGGTCAGACGCCTGCTAGTGTTAGACAGGCGTAGTCTCCAAGTTGGTCTATGTGTTTAATATAATCCCTACCAAAATCTCAGCTGCTTCTTTTTTCAGATATAGACAATATCAACCAAACTTCATATGTGAATTCAAGAGTAAGGCCGGACGTGGTGGCGCACGCCTGTAATCCCAGCACCTGGGAGGCTGAAGCAGGAGGATTGGTGTGAGTTCAAGACCAGCCTGGGCTACAAAAGTGAGCTGAAGGCCAGCCTGAACTACATGCGAAACCCTGTCTCAAAAAGACACACATACACACACACACACACACACACACAGAAATCAAGAGTGAGAACACCCAAAATAAAAAGAAAACAAAAAGGCTGGGTTTGCACTTCTCAATTTTACAACTTATTGAAACCGACAGTAGTCAAAACAGCACAGGACAATGGTAACAATGGATATTCCCCTCTGTGGGATAGAACAGATCAGAGATAAACTCACACATGTAGGATCAGTTGACATTTGACAGTGATGCCAAGGTTATTTAACAAATGAAAAGTGATCTTTTTAACAAATAGCACTGAGGCAAGTGAGTATCCACAAACAAAAGAATGAATTTGGACACAGTATTATGCCATACACAAAAATTAACTTGGAATAACTGAAACTACTCTTAGGAGAAAAAGCATCAACATAAATCTTGGATTAGGATATAGGTTTTTATACAAGACACCTAAATCACAAACAGCAAACGAAAAAGATAAACAATGCAGACTTCATCCCAATTAAATGCTTTTGTGCCTGAAAGGACATTACCAAGAAAATGAAAAGTCAGCCCATGTGTGCAGGTAGAAAAGCCCGTGCAAAGCCCCTACCCAGCTCTAGCATTAAGAATACAGAAGAACTGCAACTCAACAAATAAAAGACAAATAACCCAACTTTAAAAGGGGCAAAGTATGAGTTGACATTTTCCAAAGCAATTATGCAAGTGGCCAAAAGGCACAAAATGAAACCATTTTCAATATCATTTATCATGAGGGAAATGCAAACCATAACCACAATTAAGTAGCATTTCATACTAATTAGATGGCTATACTCAAAAAAGACAAAGAACAGGCCAGGTGCGGTGCTGCATACCTACAATTCCAGCACTCTTGGAGGCCCAGACAGGTGGACCAGAGATTGAAGCCTAGCATGGGAGAGTTGGTGATTTAGCAAGACCCTATCTCGAAATAAAAAACAAAGAAGTGGTGCAGCTGGGTTCAATTGCCAGAGCTAGAAAACAATAATAAGTGTTGGCAAAGGTAAAGGAGAACTGGAGCCCTCCCGACCTGCTGATGGGAGTGTGAAAAGCGGTGACCATTTTAGAAAACAGTCTTGCAGGGCCCCAAATGGCTAAATACATAAGATTATCACATGACCTGGTGCTATAATTGGTGTCTAGTTGTCCCCCCCAAGGCCTCGTGCAGTCACAGGAATGGACTTCTAGAGTTTGTGACTGATGCATGGTCCAATGCTGAGATTATGGGTGTGAGGGCTACCCATGGAGAGCCTAGAGATGATAGAAGGGAGAACCAGCAAGGTTGGCTCTCTCGCTGCTCCCTTTTTGCTATTGCTGCTTTTGGCATCTTCCTCACATGAACTGCTGCCCTCCACCCTGTGCCACCCTGCCTTGGAGCCAGCCAAGTATGGACTGAAACCTCTACACACTGTGAACTAAATACTGCCCCTTCCTTGATTATAGGCATCAGGTGTTTTGTCTTGGCAAGCAGAGACAGGTAACTGAGACGCCTGTCAGTTACATTCTATACCATATACCCAAGAAAGATGGAAACGTTCCCACAGAAAAGTCATATCCAGGCCATTCATCCCATTGTGCTTGTCACTCTCTAAAGCAGTTCTGGAAGTCCTCTTTCGCAAGTGTCTTTAATGGCACTATGGTGGTTGCCTTGACATCCTGAGTTGTCCCAAAATGTTCACCTTTCACAGTCATTTTGACTTTGGGGAAGAGCCAGAGGTTGAGCAGGGCCAGATCCCATGGATGGCGCAGATGGGAACTCGCCGTAATGTTTTTACGAGCCCTTCCTTTCCACCGGATGGCACTCAGCACAGAAATTCCCTGCATCTCTTTAAATCCTGTCTCCTAAAGACGCTTAAGAAAGAAGCTTCTTGGGGGACACCCACTCGGGATGCCCCTCCTGTCCCTCTGTTGAACAGGAGCTTTCTTTCCCTCAATAAATCTATTCTGCTCATGAAGGAAAGAAAGAAAGAAAGAAAGAAAGAAAGAAAGAAAGAAAGAAAGAAAGAAAGAAAGAAAAGAAAAGAAAAGAAAAGGCTTCAGGAGAGCCTCAGCAGATGACAAGGACAATGGCATGTGCGAGGCCAAAGTGAGAGGAGGTACGTTGAGGGAATCAATCACCATGTGTCTTTTACTTAATAATTTAAGTTCAACATTGACCATATATTTTGAGATACACATAAGATACACACACGTGTGTGCGGTGTGCATAGGTGTGTGGTGTGTGATGAGGGGATGGAACTCAGGGCCTCCGGTGTGCTAGGCCAGCGCTCTACCACCAAGCCTCACCCCTAGCGTCCCAAGATACTCTAGTAGAAAAACTAGCAATTAACAAAAAAGGACAACCTAGTTGTTAGCAGTACCAAAAAGGCTTGAGCAAGCACCTTACTGTTTGGGAGGTGCTATAATAAAACACCTTAGACCAAGGGATTAATGAACAGCAGAAAACTATCTCTCACTGTTCTAAAGGCTGAGGCAACCAAGATCAAGTCTCCCGGAGACTCCGGGTCTGGTGAGGTCTCATTCTCTGCTTCACAGGTGGCAGCTTCCTTTGTGTCCTCATGTGGCACAAGGAGCGAGTGCGCTCCCTCCCACTAAAATCAACACAGCTGGCATGGCCACAAGGTAGAGAGCAGGCACAAAGCCCAGCCCTCTGCGGCATTGCAAATGGAAGTAGAGATGGCCACAACAAGAGAGAGGGAGGCAGGGAGGAGGGAGGGGGACAGGACAAAGAGAAGGAAGAGGAAGGAGACGGGAAGGAGATCAGAACCAAGAACCAAAGGCAGGCCCGAGAGCTCACACGGCAGCGCGGTTGATCGCAGCACGACACCTGAGCCTGTCGGTGACAGAACGGGTAAGTAAATCACGACCAATTCACTCAGTGGAATCTCCCGCAGCAGTGAAAAGGAACGAACTGCCGCAGCTCATAACGGCTTGAATAAATTTGGCGAGCATAATGTTGATGGAAAGTAGTCCGACACGGAGGAATTCACACAGTCTGAGGCTGACGGAAAGAGCGCAAGGGTTCCCTGTGGTCCATGGCCACCGCGGGGCAGTCGGCCTCGGGGAGGCTCTCGGGGTGGCGGGGATGAGGCGCGATGTGGCCTGCGGAGGTGAGCGGGGTGCGAGCTGTACCACATCTCAGCCAGAGTCCCCTCCTGGCTCGTGCCCCTGGCTGACCTGGGTGTAAGCTGAATGAGAGAAAAGCAAATGTTCTCCAATCTCAAAAAGGTCTGCGCGCAGCTTGTGCCCGAATTCAAAAGTCCCAGAGAAAGGAGCCAGTGGCCCCATCCAGAGAGGAGGACCCCAAAACACGGCAAGGGGCAGGGAGCTGCGCGGATGGAGCGCTGTTTCTGGAACAAGAAAGAGCAGGAAAGATGGGCCAGGCATACAGCAGCGTGAACTCCTTTACCTCCCGAGCCTTGGTACGCCAGTGTGCAAAGACCGTGGCTCTTCCTGCCGCAAAGAGTCAGGAAGGGACTGAGCCGAGGGCCACGAGGAGGCGGAGGGCTCGAGGGCTCGCCCAGCACGTGCAGGCCCTGGGCTCCTGGCGCCACGCACGGGACAGAGGGCAGGCTGGGCCCCAGCTGCGCTCCAGTCATGGGCCTCCTGGCGCGTGTAGCTTGGCGCAAGCGTCCCTCTCCTCCACCCACCCTCCTCTGGGCGCCCCCAGCCCCTGTGTTCCCTCTTGTCAGTGATCCCAAAAGTGAGGCCCCATCATTATATAATTTCGAATTACTTGTAGCTTTAGTTAATTAAATGTAAAATCATTGGAATAAAATTATACTTTCATTAGAAATTAACTCCTATTTCAGGCCAGGGATAATGACCCGGCTCTCTCTCCCCCCACTTGCTCCAAACCACATACAAAATGGTCAGTTAAACTGAATGGGGGGGAAAAAGTTTAACGATGGCGTGGTAATCAAGCGTATTATTATTTAAGCACAAGCTATTACCATGTGCAATGAGGTATCCTCCAATAAATTATCTTTGAAAGAGTCGGCCCATATCTGCACACAAATGCCTGCTTCACGGGACCCAGGGACACTCGTGCTGGCCCTCGCTTGGCCTGGGAGGTCTGCTGGACGCTGCTGGCACCTGCCCTCAGGATCCGCAGCCCAACCTCCGCTCTGGGGCCATGGGGATCTCTTGAAGAAAGCGTGGGGGTCTTGTCCTGACTTCCCACCCAGACCTTCCATTCTGCAGCAGGAGAGGCAAGACGCTCTGGCCCAGGCCAGAGTGGGGGCAGAAAGGGCACCTCAAAATCAGGAAGAAAAACAGCAAACGGAGAAATGGGACAGAAAGGGACAAAGCTGAGACAGAGAAACAGACAGAGACAGAGGCAGAAACAGAAACAGGACAGCTGGAGAGGAGAGAAGGCCCAGCAAGCGAGCGAGAGAAGCAGCTAAAGAGACCACTGAGGAGGGGAGGAAGGGGAACGGCACTGCGCAAGAGAGCTGGAGACAGGAGCAGAGAACAGAAGAACTAAGCAAAAGGGCAGGCAGGAGCGGGCGGGCTCATGACCACCACCACCACCACACCGCCAGAAGGCCAAGGTAGGAGGGTCACAAGTGAGAGCCCAGGACGGGCCACCTACTGGCTTAGCAAGAGCCTGTCTCAAAATCTGAAAACTTGCTGGGGATGGAAGTGCAAACAAAGGCCCTCAATTCAATCCCCAGTACTGAAAGATAAAATAAAATAAAATAAAAGACCATCCACTGCAAGGCTGGAGCCCCAAGGATCAGGTGAAAGGGCCAGGAGCCAAGGGCTGGGGCTACAGTGGAGCAGTGTGACAAGGGATCACAGGGAGGGGACCACAGCAGCCTTGTTTTGGGACCCCCTGTGACCCACAAAAGGGGCTTTCGTTCTGCAACTCAGAGGAAGTTCAAATGTTTATTGCCTTCACGCACCTGCTGCTCCATAGCACATTTTGGAGGGAAAGCCTCTATGGCTGAATAAATTAATTAGCCCCACAGTCCACGGTTTCCAGGCTCTCAGTGCCAGGGTCCGGCTCCCTGCAGGCCTGCACAGCCTGCCATAAACTCCTGCCCAAGCTCCCCAGCAGACAAACTCCTGTGAAAGTCACCTCCGTCTCCCTCACAGGTCAAGCAGAGATTTAGAGATAGCGGCCACATGTGTGCCTAGATCTGCTATCTGCCTGTGAATGATGGGGGACACATTCCGGGGACATGTTTACTGTCACCCTGCGCCCCTGGCCCACGCGCCCAGCAGCGCCATCCCCTGATAATTCACGGCCCGGCTCCAGTTGGCAAATGACTGATTCCGCCTTCACAGCAGGGCCTGCTGGTCACTTGTCTCAAGGAGACTGGGAAGGAAATTCAGGCATAATATAAATGGGGCCCGTGGCAGCCTCGCACACCTTGGAAAATTCCCCAGCTCAGATGTGGCTGCATTTTTAAGTAATAAAACCACAGAGAGATTACATGACCGCCTGACAGCCCGCGACGGATGGCTGCCCGTGTGAACTTTTTACCTTCGGGATGGGGACAGAGGAGAGGAAAGGAGAGACAGGCGAAGGAACTGCCCCGCAAGCCGGCACCTTCCTCACTCGGGCTCGGCCACTGATGCCCAGGCAGAGGCAGGAGCCATGCTGTGTGTGTCCCCAGCTGTCTTGCCCCTAGCGAGTCCTGCTTCCCCAGGACCTCAGGCTTTATTTCCCCATCTGCAGAATGGGGAGACTCACGGCTGTTTGGTTCATATCCCGGAATCCTACAGCGACCCTGAAGCAAACATGCCAGGGCGAGAAGTGCATTCGCTGCCCTGTGCATCCATCCATTCATCCTTGCTGATTCAGCAAGACGTCGTCCCCTTGCCAGCTGAGCAGCAGTGGGGGTGGGGCAATCGCTAGGAAGGAACCGAGTGGGGTGCAGTGTGCCTCTGCCTGGCACTGCGACTTTTCGTGGGACACTCCAGACCCCAGAGCCTCGGTCTCCTCCTCTATAAGCTGAGCATGGGGCATGAAACTGCAGGGTGGAGGCCATACAGCACCACTGCAAAGTCCAAGCAGAGCTGCACTTCCTGCACGGCCAGAGCTCCCTGCTCCTCCGTGCCGGGCTCTTAGCACGACGGACTCTAAGTCTTGCTCCATGAGGATGATGGGAGAGGTGGAACCTGCTGCTCACCCGGCGGCAGCTGCTGTGTGACACCTGTGGCCTGGGTATGACACTGGAAAACTTACCAGCTGTGTTAGGACCAGGGCAGCTGGTTAGGACTGTGTTAGGACCAGTGAGGCTGCCCCAGTGGAGAAGGCAGCCAAGGCAGCCACAGGCCAGAGGGTGATGCCTCCTCACCGACGGCAGCACCCCAGCCCCTGTCTAGGGTGCTCATTTCAAGCGGGAAAGAGGGCGCTGGAGCAGGGGAGAGCCCAGAGCTGGGCTGCCGGGGAAACTCCTGGTGGCTGTCGCTCTCCTGCCTGGTGTGCAGACCGCTAGAGAAGAAACGTCCAGGTCCTCCTGCCTGCTGTCAGCTCCAGGGGCGAGGGTCCCGCAGCCCCCGACTCTCCCAGCTGCCAGGGCAGCAGTACCTGCCATCCTCTGCAAGAGCCCCGGGGAGCAGCCCTCTCCATCCTTATGATGGCTCTCCACTTCCCATCCCTCTGCCTACAGGACAAGGCGGCTTCCCACGCAGTCATCTTCGTGGCTCCCCATGCCTTGCCCATGCCTGCCTGGGCGGAGACTGTGTGATGAGCTCTGTGACCAGCCCTTGGGGCAAGTCCTCTGTCCTGTCGCATGCATAGGTACCCCAGGTCTCATAGGTGACACCAAGGAAATGGATTTGGAGGCCACAGCTTGCCCAGGCCAGAGCGGCAAAGCTATTCTGCTGGAAATAACGTCGTGGTTGGAGACAAGTCACGTCAGCAGGCGGAACCATTCCCCTCCACTCCATGGAAGGTCCTGGAGCGCTGTGTCCCCAGCCCAAAAGCACTAGCAGCCGCTGCAGAGAAGGCAGCGAGAGCAGAGCCACCCCCAGGCAGGTTGGCGACAGGGGTGAGGGACGGCTTTGAACAGGTGTGTGACTGGAGTTTGAAATAAATAGGACTGAGTCTTCCTGCCTAGATCAAGCCCATTTTGATCACCCGGAAAGGACAGTCACGCAATTGGCCCGCAGCGATGTCATTTATGGGGGTGCCACCCAGCAGGACAGGGGGAGCGCAGTTCAATGCAGAGAGTGAAGGCTGGAAGTTATTGGAAAATAAGACCGTTTTGTGTTTATGCCCGTATGCACGGCGATGCCTCTAAACTGGTTACACTTGGGTTTTTTTTTTTTTTTTTTTTTTTTTATGTTTTTCTGTATTTTCTAATTTTCCTTCAATGAACACCCATTACGTGGGTAATAGAGAAATAATAAAGTCTCTAAAAGGAGGCAGGTGGCACAAGCTCGCGAGTCGCTGATCCACGCAGGCATGTGCTCCTGGGCTTAGGGACCAAAGTCAGGATCCTAGAGAGCCCCATGGAGGGGTCAGAGAGCTGGGTCTCCAGCGCCCCACAGAGGAGGCGGTCGGGATCTGCACAGCCAGGCTGCGCGCCGTCATCGGGAAGCAGGCCGGGGAGGTTGAGAAGACCCCTGGGGCTCTGGGCTGGGCTGGGCTGTAGGAACGGGGTGCTGGAAAAGCGCTGTGTACCCCCGCACCCCTCACAGCTGGGGAAGCTGGGTCGCCCTACTCTCAGAGGACAGGGTGGCGATGACACAGGAAGCAACTCCCCCTGCCCCAGGGGTGTCGGAGGGTCTGGGCCACAGCCCGCAGGATCCAGCCACAGGAGTCCAGCCAGAGCCTCCTGGTGACTAGTGTCCAGGAGCTCAAATGCCAGTGCCACTGGGACCCTGGGACAGCCGCTGTGCCTCTCTGCACTTGTTTTCCTACTCTGTAAAGTGGGGCTGCTGAGAGGAACCTCAGCGCAGCAGATCACATTACAGTGGTCCTAGTCCTTCCCTCCTCTGTGGCCTCGCTCTGTGTGACACTTGACTTGCAGCTTCTCCCACTAAAGAGGCAGGAAATTGTGCCCCATCGTGGATTTGGAGTTCCACTGTGCATTTGCTTTAGCAACAGAATGAGAAGGAAAGGAGTCGAGCTGGTTTGGAGCCCAGGCCCCAAGAGAACGTGGGTATTTCTTCCCTTTGGTCTCTTGGGCTGCTGCCATCTGTGGGGGAAAAAAAAAAAAAAAGATGTGCCAGTACTGGTCCCAAAAGAAGAAAGAACAGGTGTTTCAGGTATCTCATCTGAACCCAGATAAGATCCACTAACTGCCAGACAACCTTGAATCTGTGAAGATAAATGTGTGCTACTTTAAAAAAACTGAGTTTTGGGGTTGCTTGTTATGCAGCAGTGTTGTTGTGAGCACTGACTGATACACTTCCTTGTAGAGTTGGTAGAAGATTCAACAAGATAATGCCTGCAAAGTGCCAAACTCAGCAGTGGTGGGGAAAATATGCTCACTCAACAGTCAACTACTATCATCATCATCATCATTATCATCATCACCATCATCATCATCACCATTAATATTATCTTCCCCTGGAGGGGATAAAGGGAGGGGGTGGCAGAGGTCAGTGGATATGAGCGCCATAGAATCTCCACATTCATCAATTCTGCTCAGAGACAGCTCCAAGCGACAAGTTCTTGCTCATAGGTGGTTGGTTTTATTGCTCTTTTGAAATCCATTCCAATTAGAGGGCAAGGCGGTGACTCCCACTCTCCTAGACAGGCAGGGCTCCAGCCCCCTAGGCAGAGGCTTAAACATTTTATATAATCATATTTCTTATGAAGCTTTGGCTTCAGTTCCTTCAAATTAAGTCTCAGCAATAAAACAATCAATTCCCTTTCCCTGGAAAAAAGGTGCTGGGTTCCACCTGGCTCAGACCAGAGCTCCCCAACCCTCCCTGCATGACCCTCCTCTGCCAGCCTGGGGGGTGGGTGGAGCTGGGCCCGCTGGATGTGGGGAGGCGCGTGCTGCAGGGACGGGGCTCGCCCTCACCTTGGAGGACAGTGTGCAGAGAGGCCACGGTTCCCACGCTGCTTCCTTGGCCCCTTCTCCAGGGAGACACTGGCTGAAGTGAAGAAAGTGGTTCAGAGTCCCCTGAACAGAGATCTGGTAATTCCAAAGCTGAGAGGCTCTGGCCCCCACAGTGCCTCCTGAGAGCAGGGGCCGTGGAGGTCAGCAGAGAGCTCAGAAAAGGCCTGGGACCAGGTGTGAGCGGGGGCAAGCGAGGCCCAGGGCAAGCGCCACCTAGCGCGTGCCTCTGCTCTCAGCACTCTGGGAGGCTGAGGCAGGCAGGTCACAAATTCAAATCCAACCCGGCGACTTAGCAGCTTAGGAAGAATCTGTCTCAAAATAAAAAATGAGGGGCCCGGCGGGATGGCTCAGTGGTCTGAAGCGCCTGCTTGGGGAAGCTTGGGCGGCTTCAGGGACCACAGTTTGATCCCCGGCACCACATGCTGCGCCAGCCCTGACCTCGGGGCGGGCTGAGCCGGCCATAAAAATGAGTGAATGAACAAACAAAGGTTCTGAAACAAGAATAAAAATAATAAATAAAATTAAAAAAAAAAAAAGAAGAAAGTGTGTATGAAATTTAAAAAATAAATAAATAAAAAATAAAAAAAATAAAAAATGAACTGCCGGGGATGTAGCTCAGTCTGAAGGTCCTGAGTTCAATCCCCAGTACCATAAAAGAAATAAAGGGACACCAAAAACTCAGGGATGAACACAAGTAACATCTAATGCAATGTTTTAAAAAAATAAAAAATCAAGCCCCAGATGAGCACACCACAGACAGGTGAAGGCAGACAAGCTGCTCTCTGTCTGGCTGAGGTCCCTGTACCCTGGGACACCAGCTGGAGGCCTTCCCCTCTGTCACCCAAGTCCGTGTTAAGGCTGCCCTGCAGAGCAGGGTGTGGAGGGCCAACCACGGGCTGCAGGTCTGAAAAACAGGTGGGAACTCTGAGAAGTGGGTGGGGTGGGGACAGTGCCTTTGCCTCAGTCTCCAACCAGGCTCTCACACTTGGAGATCAACTGGGGGACAGGGAGGGCACCAGGGCACTGCAGGCGGAATCTGGCAGACATGGGCCAATGCGCCCAGGGGCTGCACTTTTTCTCTGAAGTAACTAAGAAGTCCTAAGTTTGACCAGCTGTGCCTAGATTGCATTTTTGACATCAAGAAGAATAGTGTCGGGCCCGGCAGGATGGCTCAGTGGTCTAAAGCGCCTGCTTAGGAAAGCTTAGGTGGCTGCAGGGACTGCGGTTCGATCCCCGGCACCACATGCTGCGCCAGCCCTGCCCTCAGGGCAGGCTGAGCGGGCCATAAAAAAAAATAAATAAATAAACAAAAGTTCTGAAACATAAATAAATAAATATTCCTTAAAAAAAGAAGAATAGTGTCTACAGTTCAAAATAGAAAATAGAAGTATTAGGGGAAAGGGAGCTGGGAAGAGTTAGGGTTGTCCGCCCCACAGAGTCTCCCACTCAATACCCACAGCACCTGTGAGAAATAAGCAGAAACTGCATTTCCCCAGGGGCAGCCTGATGCCCACAGTGGTTCAGACACTCCTTCAAGGTCACACTGCCTGGAACCTTAACCTCTTCTCCACTTGACCTCAGCTGACATCTGTATTCATCTATGAAACGGGCACCTACCTCACAAGCCCTGGGCAGAGCACCCACAGACAGGTGATTGACAGGGAAGGTAGAAAGAGGTGACATCCCCGTCCCTCGTCCCACAGACACTCGTGTCCCTGGGTGACTCAGGCCCCAAATAGCTCCTGAGTGCCTATTGCGTGCCAGGCTCCAAGCTGGGAATTAGAGGCCCCAGCACAGCTCCGGGAGATGGCCAGCTACCTCACCGCAGAGCGTAGCAGGGGCTCCACCAAGTGCCAGGCCTGGGACAGCACCCAGGAGATCCCGTCCCAAAGTCAGGGCTCCATCAAGATCCGAGGGCCAGGAGGACAAGAAGACAGGGTCAGAGGGTGACACGGGTGCTGCCTGAGCCACCAGCATGACCAGGGGATGTGTCCCTGTGTGGCTCCAGCGGTAGCCTCTCTGCAGTCCCAGCACATGGGCACCCATGCTGCCCAGCCCTGGTCTGTGGGCCAGATGCCAGGTATTCCTGGGGACAGCAGCAGAGCTGTCCTCTCCCCAGCAGTGGTCTCCAGCCTGCCCTCTCAGTCCTTGAAGGGCTTTGCCTGGGCAGCTGCCTCCTCCGAGAAGCCACCAGCAAACTCCTAGGCAGCCCAGATGAAGCTGCCAATCCTGCCCAGGAGCCCCTCCTGGGGCCTCATAACTGCAGCAGCCCGGATGCAGGGCGGCACGGGGGGCACCACGAGCAGGAACAGCTTCCGTGGGCCCCACTCAGGAGGGCAGCCAGCCCCGGGTACCCTCCCTCTCCTCTGGCACCCAACCAACCAATCCACCGGCCACCACAGAAGGGCTCTCTGAGCTGGGGATGTGAGTGTGCTAATTAATGAATTAGCCATTTAATTAACATAATTAGGCCTCATTATTTTCCTTGCATCTATCGTCAATTTTCGAGCAATTAAAGCAAACGCTGGAGGAAGCCGAAGGACCTGGTTCTCACTGCTGCCACTGGAGGGAACCACGGGGCTGGCCCAGCCCAGGGCTCCAGCACTCACACAGGAGAGGGTGAGGGTCAAAGGCCTCAGAACATCAGAACACATATGTGCACGCACACAAACACACACACACCCAAGGCAGGAGTCCCAGAGTCTGAGGTGACAAAAGGCTTCTGTTTAAGTGAGCACCTACTATGTGCCAGGCATAGTCACTGGGAGCCAGGACAGCAAAGAAATTGTGGGAGGTTGATTTGCTGTGTCAAGATCCCTCAAGAGAGCCCTTCGTGAAGACAGGCCCCACCCCCATGCACCCCAGCCCCACAGCTGCCCGAGAAGAGGCAGCAGCTCCTGGCTTGAGCCTCTCTTGCCCTTTCTGTGGCATGTCTCGGTGACCCCACTGGTTGTGCACATGTGTCGCTCACCCTGTCTGTCCCTGATGGGTTTATCCTAAGAGTCTTACAGTCCGCAGTCCATCCTGCCCAGGAGAGACCTGTCTGCCTGCCTTTGCAGAAATCTGTATTCACAGCCATTGCCATGCTCAAAAGTCATCCAGCCACCTGGTGGCTGGTCCCCACAAACCTCCTTTCCACTGGTCCAGGGACCATTGGCTTTGCCTACTTGGGCACTGTTTGATCTACCCACCTGTCCCCCAGCTGTGCGCTTGGGCTTGAGGGACCCGGTGCAGGGGGCTCTGTCTAACTCCATTCCATTTGGTCTGGAAATGCTCAGTCCTCCTCCCACTCTGCACAGATCTTTACTTTTTAGATCCAATTTCGATCTGGTAAATTTTATTTCTTCCCATCCAACAAGTTACTAAACCTGACCAACACACACACACACACACACATACACACAGATCTGCACATGGACGCACTCACACCTAGGCATGCCCACACACACTGGTGTGCACACTACACACATACACACTGCCCCAGGTCCATGACCAAGGCAATCCCTACCATGTCTTCATGCTCATGGGCGATGAAAACATTGGGCAAGGTGGAGCCCTGCTGCCCGGCGCGAGAGACCTCAGTGTCTCCACAGAAAGTGTCCCGCATCCCAGAGGGAAGGCAGACCTTTACCAACGGCATCTCATTTCTTCTTCCACATTTCCGCCCAGGTCAGTCCAGTCTTCAGAAGGCCAGGTAGCTGATGGGAGCCAAGGAGGCTGAGGTCCATGTTAACCCCGTGTTCCCAAGCAGCCCTTGTGGGTCCAGCTCCCCTCACCGTGCAGCCTGACGCACTCCCTCTGCTCTCTGAGCTGTTCCCTCACCCTGGAAGCAGTGTCTGCTGTGGAGTTACTGCACAGAGCCACGCTCAGCAGGGCAGCCCACGTCTCCCTTCGTCCCTCCCTCCCTCCCTCCCTCCCTCCTCAGACCCATGTCCCATGCTCTGGCTTCCCCCAGAGGCAGGGTCTCTGTCCTAAGCCCATCTCCCCGCTCCCCCACTGCGGGGTCTATTATTAAGCCCATGTCAAAGATGGGGAAACTGAGGCTGAGAAGTCCCAAGTCACATATCCAAGAGCACAGGCCGTGAGTGGCGGCTCCGGAGGGAGCAGAACCTACCTTCCCCAGGTCCAGTGCTACAGTGAGACTGGCCAGCCCTCTGCCAGGGCCACTGTATTCTAGAGAGCGAGACTCATCCAAAAGGGTAAAACACAATGTTTAGAGGCTTTGATATAAAGGAAGAAAGTCATGGCTACCACGAGGGCAGGGGGAGGGGATGGAGGATCCTGGGCAGAGCCCTCAGGACCAGCGCTGAGGGACAGCTGTACAGAGAGCACACAGATCACGGGAGCGGTGGTGTGAAGTCCCTGAGGCCTGAGGGAGGAGGAGGGCACCGGCAGAGACCGGCAGCCTCATCCGGAGAGGCCGAAGGTTCACAGGATGCATTTAGGCTAAGAAACCTTTCGAAAGATCTCTGGCTGTTGGGCGAAGACCAGACCGAGGAGCAGAGAGAGGAGACTGCGCCCAGCTTGCGGGTGCTGCCATAGGCCATGCAGAGGGGAGGTGGTGGCACAGGCTGGCGGCAGAGAGAGGAGACTGCACCCAGCTTGCGGGTGCTGCCATAGGCCATGCAGAGGGGCGGAGGTGGCACAGGCTGGCAGCAGAGAGAGGAGACTGCACCCAGCTTGCGGGTGCTGCCATAGGCCATGTGGAGGGAGGAGGTGGCACAGGCTGGCAGTGGAGACGGGATGTGCGGGCACTCACTCAGTGTGACCAGGACGTGCCTGGTGCCAGATGTGCCGAGGGGCCCAGGGCCATGGGAAGGATGGTGATCCCACCGCGTCAGGTGAAGGTGGCAAGGGGGCATGGGGAGGGAAGGCAAAACGCCCCATGGAGATGTCAGAGGCAGGTGAGCGAGCGAGAGATTCCAGGGCGCTCTTATCCCTGAGTCTGGGCCCTGTTGTCCAGGAATCCAGGGACAAGAAGGACTCCTCCTAGGTGATACCCAGGTTGCCAACCCCAGAAGAGGACCCAGCCAAGAACTCTCCCAAAAGAGCAGATGATGAGATGGAGGAAAGCAAGAAAGAGGGGCGCCCAAGCCCTGGGAAGAGAGGGTGCATAGGAGGAGAGGAGTCACTCCCTGCTAGCTGCTGATGACCTTGGGGCTGGCTGCATAGGACCCCTTTCAAGTGGGCAGTGCCAGCCCGTGGGAGAGAGAGGAGGTGGCAGCCAGTGAGGGCAACTCTCAGGGGTGCTATGCTCAGAGGAGCACCATGGTTGGGAAGGAGACTGGCAGAAGAGGGTGGGTGGGAACCACCAGCCCCAGAAATAAGGCCCAGGCCAGGGCCCACGCAAATCGATCAGGCTTTTCGAATTTATAGTTTCAAACTACGGCCTCCCTTCCTACTCCGTCTCTTATGCACTCTGCACTTCGCCAAGCGCTGCTTTCTGTTTTGCCTGTCAGCCGGTGATAGTGCCAGATTGTCCCCACAGTGTCCCTTGCTGTCTTCCCTACATTTCAGGAGGACAACACGCACACACACATGCACACACATGAACATGCACACAACAGACATGCACACATGCCCACATACGCCCACACACATACAAACCTTTGCAAGTTCACAATCTCCAATCTCTCTCTTGTTTGCATTTTGCCATCACTTTTTTTTTTTTTTTTTTTTTTCCACAAGTGCTAACAAGAGACTGAGGCAGGAGGATCAGAAGTTGAAAGCCAGCCTGGGCAACTTAGTGAGATGCTGCCTCCAAGTGAAATCTTTGGCAATGGCTGGGGAGGCAGCTCAGGATTAGAGTGCTTGCCTGGCGTGTGGGAAGCCCTGGTCCAATGCCCACACTGCAAGTAATAATAATAAAGACACATGCACCTGGGATCTCACTATTTGCTGATTTGCAGCAAATCGAGCCTTGTCCCTTATAATGCAATAGACTTGTGACCCACAAAATCTGTGACCCACGTTCGCATCTGTCTTTTAGGGTCATATCATTGTTTCTTAAGTGTTTTATTGAAGTCTAACACCTGCTACAGAAAAAGGTCCAAAACTTGCAGTGCTGAACCTCCACGTGGGGAAGCCAGCGTGGGTGTCACACTTAGCCCTGGGGTGCCCGGCCCTCCTGCCCCCCACCCCACTCCCACGGGCAGCCCCCTAGGCCTCCCAGGACTGCAGGACTTCCTTCCTGGGGATCTCTGCAGGGTGCAGCTTGGTCCCCTCTAGCTTCTTCACACACTGGGTCACCCACTTCATCCCTGCCTTGCAGAAGCGGATCCTGCCCAGGTCCCCATGTGAGCACCAGTGTGGGCTCACACTCCTCATCCAGCTGCACTTTGTGTCTGGTGTGTGTGACCTGGGTAGTGTTGCTATACAGGTCCTGTACATATGTGCGTGCGTGTGTGTGAATGTGTGTGTGTGTGTGTGTGTGTGTGTAGAACACATCTGTATCTGTACAAAACTTGAGCATCTAGGCAGTAACACAAATTAATATTCCCCCCAAATCCAAATCTCCAAGAGGCGCTGGGCCGACACTGCATGACCCAGGGGCTAGGATTCTCGTTTCTCCCTGGCTTTTCTTCCCTTTAAAGCAAGTGCTCAGCCAAGGAAGATTTGGTCCCAGGTGACATCTGCGATGTCTGGAGACATAGTGGTTGTCACAACTCAGGGTGCTGCTGGTGGCATCTCATGTACAGAGCCAGGCTTGCTACTTAATGTCCTGCAGTGCCCAGCACAGCTGCCTGCACAATAAAGAACGGCTCGATAGTGCTGAGGTGGGCAGGAAATCAAAGGTTTATGACACCTAAATAAGAATGAACCGACACTTCGGGGGTGGCAATTTCAACTCCCGAGCTAATTCCAGAAGGAGCTTCAAGGAGACAGATGTGCAGCTACCAGAGTCTACCTATGACAGAACTGGAGGAAGAAGCTACGAGCACCAGAACCAACAGGCGCTCCCCTGGCTGCGAGGATGGGAAGGGCGTTCCGGCAGAGGGAACAGCATGAGCAAAGTTACAGGGATGCAGAGAGGTCTCTGAGGAGAGAGCCATCCCACACAGGGAGCTGGGGGCTTCTCAGGCAGCAAGGACTCAGGCAGGACAGCCCAGAGTCCAGGACTCGGGGAGTGGGAAGGCAGCTGCTGCCCAAGACAGGGTGAGGAGAGCTTCGAAGACAAAGCCAGAGAGAGAAGCCCACCAGATCATGTCCTCACCTGCTGCTTCTTCTGGAAATACAGTCATCACCTGACCTCTGCCCTTCGTGCCCACATCTCACCCATCAGAAACTTGAGTAGTCCTCAACCCAGAGACCCTGCTGCACCTCTCCAGCCACCATTCCCAGAAGTACAGCCGGGCTCCTCTGGGTCCGTGCCACACCCAAGCCCTCCACATACGAGCTGCAAGAGTGTCCCCAGGAAAACCCTAGAACGGTGCCACTCAGAGGCTGCACATACCCCGCACCCTGGAGCTCTGCCTCCTGCCTCCCAGGGACTCTGGGCAGCAGGATACCTGCTCCATGGAGAAGAAGCCTTGCTGGTGTCCCAGCCCTGCCCCCTGTGCTGTTCCAGCCACCCTGCAGCCCAGGGCTTCTTGACCATGGCCACAGGGAAATCTGTGGTTCCACCAGGCTGGCTTCTGACGGTGGCAGGGATGGGGGATTCTCTGCCCAGCCAGTCTACTGCAGCAGGCCTGGGCCTCCCAGTGGGACTCCATCCCTCGGGCCTCTGCCTGGCATGGTGCATTGCTAAGCAAGCCCAGGGATCCCCCCGGGCAGGGCCAGGCCCCCTGGGCATCCAGAGAGCTCGTTATCCTGTCAGCCCCGAAGCCGCACCTGCTCTCCTGGTCTCCTGTGATCTCAATTAATCCGTCCTGCCCTGATTAATTAGCAGGGTTAATTATGATGGCTGCTGATGCAAACGCTGAGGGAGGAGAACCCAGCCAAATGACAGAGCCCAGACCCAGCCTGGGTGTGGCGGGGCGGGTGCCTGGCTCTGCAGCACCCTGGCTTAGCCTACTCTGCCCAGGACCAAGGTGAGGGACCTCAGAAAGCCGTTGGTACTGTCACTTCCAGGGACTGGGTCTCACGGGTCAGGCTAATACCTGGACATCACCTGAGACCAAGGGACAGAACTGGGATTCCAGGCACAGTTCCTTGGCCTGCCCACGGGCTGCCTCTTGGCCCCCGCCTCTGCCCGTCATGATGACCACACGCCAAAGGACTAGCTGAGCCCCTGGCTGAGCCCCAGCAGGCACGTCCACTACCCATTGCCTGTCTGCTGCCCTCTCCTCTCAGGCAGTCGACCACTGAGTCTAGGCAAGGGGCCTTGAGGAAGAACCGACGTTAAGGCCGTGGTTGCCGTGACCAAGTCCAAAGCCGCGGCTGTGCAGGCCCTGTCCTGTCATCTGTCCACCACCAACTGCTTGGAGGCGCAGAGCCCCGGCCCGCTGAACAGACAGGTACTGGCTGAGGACCACCCAGGCCTCGCTGGCTCTTCCCACCCCCGCTCCCAGCCCCCATCCCTCGCCTTTTCATTTCTCCTCTGAGCTCACCCTTTCTTGCCGGCCCAGAGAGAGCCCAGGCCAGTCTGGGACTGACCGGGCAGTGCCCCTGTCCGAGCCTGAGCGCACCGGCCGTTCAGAGCGCATCTCCTCTGGGCACCCATCCATTATCCCCTCACCAAACTGTGATCCATTATCACCGCCTGCGCCTGGCAAAATGTATCATTACCTGCACCCTCGGCACTTCCCAGATCAATCCACTTCTTAAATGTAGTAATAGAGGAGAGGATTAGGTACTAGAAAACTCATTATGAAAATGGCGTACTCAAATTCTTTAAAGGTGATATTTCATAAAATAGACCCGGCCTGCCGCGTGCCTCAATCATTCTTTTTAATAGCTCCGTAGCAGCCAGAAAATAAAGTATTCATGAAGATTGAAGAAGATGATCCCATGAACTTCAATTTAATTGGTGCAAATTAAAACGATCCATCTTTCCACGCTGTCCGTCTATCTCCAATCAGCCCCACGCTGCACGTCCGGCACCCTGATTACAATTATCTTTTAATAGGAAAACTTGTCAGTTTTTGTGTGATTTACATAAGCTTGAGCAAACTTATGGGTATCAGATAGGGCCTTGGTGTGTGATTCCTTCCGCCGGGCTCCCTGGCTCGAGGGAAGGCCGGGTGGGGGCAGGGAAGGCAGAGTCCGGCAGGGCAGGAGCGCAGGGAGGGCTCTGCGGTATCCTTGAGTGGCAATGTTGTCTGAGACAGGGGACATCCGCGCGCGCCACAGCCACGCCTACCTCTGTAGACTGGTGCAGCTAAATGTCAAGTCAGACAAGACCTCTTCCTGGTGTCCCAGAAAGCCCTGGACCTCCTGCCCGCGGGAGCTCTCGCCTCGCTGCTCGCTGTCCCTCCTCGGAGGCCTGTGGGGACAGACCCAAGAAACTTCCAGAGAAGAGAAGCCAGGAGAGAGTCAGCCAGGTTCTAGGTATAACGCGGAGGACGTGGACAGGGAGCAAAAGCTGCCACGTGGGTCGCGGAGGAATGTCTGTTGGGGGAGAGGTGGGGTGTAACCCCACAAGAACCGTCCTAGGAGACCCACCCACGGGCAGCCACCCCGCTGAGCTGGCGCCAGTAGATAGCATCAATGGAGACAGGAAGAGGGAGGCGATGATTCCAGGTGTCACGTGACTCGCGGCCCCTCTGAGGTGTTTGTCCGCTTGCTCTTCTCTCCAGGGAACTTCCCCAGTCTTGCTGAGACAAAGCGTCAAACTCCGCGGAATCCAAGAGAAGGTGGCAAGAAGGCCATTCTAGATCACAACACTGCGTGCAGGGTGAGCTCTTCTGTTTATTGTTATCCCTTTTACATTTTTAAATGAACTCTAAATTATGATGTATGAATACATTCAAACTGTAAAAAGAGAGAGAGAGAGAGAGAGAGAGAGAGAGAGAGAGAGAGAGAGAGGGAGAGAGAGCGAGAGAAGCCGCACACAGACCGCGCCCTTCCTGCCAGTCCCCCTCCAGCCTGCTGGGCGTTCTTCCAGCTTCTTGTCTGTCCTTCCTACGCAGACAGACCGGTGGAGCACGCCAGATACTCTGGGCTTCGTTTCCTTCTTTCAAAATGGCCGGGTGTGGTGGCGCACACTTGTAATCCCAGCGCTTGGGAGGCTGAGGCTGGAGGATCAGTGTGGGTTCGAGACCATCCTGGGCTACAAAAGGGAGCTCAAGGCCAGCCTGAACGGCATAGTGAGACCCTGTCTCCCCCCCTCCAAAAAAAAGACATAGTAATAATAATAGTAATAAAATGGCCTTCAGGGTCGGCCAAATAGCCCAGCGGATTAACACACCTGCAAACAGGCTCAGGGGCCACAGATTGCATTCCTGAGCCCTGCCATGCCAGCCCTGCCCCTGGGGTGCACCAAGATCGCAGCCGAGACTGGGTGTGATGGTGCATGCCTGAAATCCCAGCTCTTGGGAGGCTGTAAACAGGCAGTTACCACGAGTCCGATCTAGTAGTGAGATCCTGAGCATCCTGTAGACCCTTCCCTAAAATTAAAAATTAAAATGGCTTTCATTGTCTGCCTTTCCCTGATGATGGCTTCTTTGCCCTACTCGTGCCTGTGCTGCCAGAAGATTTAACAAGGAGTGAGGGCCCCGTCCTGAGTGGGAACCAAGCAGAAGAGCAGCACATGGAAGTGAAAACAACTGACGAGGGAGAAAGCAGGCACTTACCCTGGGTTGCCTCAAGAGCTAGCTCGGGCTCATCAGGCTGTCAGCTGGGCATTTGTCATGGGGAAGGTCCCGAGGCACCCACTGATGCTGCTGCTGGTGCCCGCTGGCCTGGTCTGAGTGCCCCGATCAGAAACTTCCTGTGGCACTAGGCTCCAACCTGCAGGCACCCCAGGAGGCGGGGTCCACCAGTTCGGCAAGCCCCACCCCAGGATCTGTCTGTCCTCCAGCTGCCCTGGGCTCCCAGGACCATATACCTGGAATAGTACATTGGCTTGTGGGGTTAAGTAGCTGAAGTCACTCTTACATGGGATCTGGAAATTAAGCTCACCAGAAATTCTGACTCATTAAGAAATAAGAACAGAAACTATTTCCTGGGCATTTTCACAAGATGGACCTAGCAGGGCGTGCTCATGCCTGGCACACAGAAGCTTCATCAGGCCTGAGAGAGGCTGTGCCGTGATCCCCGGGAACAGGACTGTGGTGGCTCCTCAGGTCCTTGTAGCCATCACACACCGGCCCCTCCTAGGCCCTAGGGTTTGTTCTCAGTCAGGACAGAGCAAGTGTACCTGGGACAACAAAGCTTCCTAAAGGTCAGGGCTGTCCACACACAGGCCTGGGAGCCCAAGGAACAGCACAGAGCTTCCTCTAGCTGTGACTGTGCCATGTGAAGCAGGTGACCTCGAAGATTCCCAAGGTGTGAAAGGACAGCAGTAGAGAAGGCACCATCCCACCTGGCCCTACCTCCCAGCAGCACAGGCAGCTGCTGAACTCCTCCATGATGGTTCCACTGAGGAGCAGTGGCATCCCCGTGGCCCAGCCACTTGCAAACACATGGTGCTGTGGGCAGCTCTTTGGGCTAAGGCATTACCACTCCCTGAGGGTAGTGGGATAGAGGGGTCCTGGAGCACTCCAGAGCTCTGAGCCTGAGGGTGTGAAAACTTGGCCAGGAGTTGGATGGAAGCCCCTTCCTCAGCCCACGCCAGCCCTAGGGCCTCATCTGCCATCCTGTGGGAACCCCAGGTTCTATAGCCTGAGCAGGGATTCTGGTGTCCCCAACCCTGGGGTGCCCCCAATCCCAGCCTGATGGGATCCCTTGCCTGTCCCTTTAAAAGCAAGAACTCTCTCTCTCTAAATCTGTAGCTGCCAATGAGGAGTCGCTTTTTCTAAAACATAAAAATTACAACAAATATACATAGCAAACACTCTCATGTCCAAATATTTACAAAAACCTACACACATGCACACATTCGGAGGGCATGGATATGTGGGGGCGTGTTAGCAACTAGAAATCAATTTATTCATGGATACCATGCTTGCTGTGTGACTGGGACTGGAAGTGATATCAAAATAAATGATTAATTGCTCTTCAAAAGTGCCAAGACCACGAGAGGTGCACAAAGGAGAGACTGTCTCAGAGTCGAGCTGCCCAGCAGACAGGATGCCTAAAAGCAGGTGGTGTCCTGGCTTGGTTCCTGGGACAGAGAAAGGGCATCTATGGGAAAAGTAGGAAAATACTGAACCAAATCTGCAGTAGGGCGTGTAACACCGTGCCAGCACTAGTTTCTTAGTCTTAATAAATGTACCAGGTTTATGAACAATTAGCATTTGCTCTGTGGGGTATAATATCTATGACATTTTCCAACTCTTCTGAAACTTGTTTTGAATAGCATTCTAAGAAGATACCCCGATAGGAAGTCAGGGTGTCCCCAGATTTCAGCACAGTTCTGCTAAGAACTCGTTCTGTAATCTTGGATACGCTGCACATTTTTGATGAAGCACTTCACAAACAACGTGAAAAATTCAATTAGTGAATCCTCAAAGCCCTGGCCAGTTCTAACACCCTGTAATATCCTCTGGATTCTGAAACTCAGAAGTGTTCAAATATGCTCACCTTGGCAGCACATATACTAAAATTGGAACGATGCAGAGAAGATTAGCGTGGCCCCTGCACAAGGATGACACCCAAATTCGTGAAGTTTTCCTTTTTTTAAAAAAACAATGAAGTGACTGCAAGCAGAAAACATAGGAAATATGGCAGGAGCAAAACCATGCACAAGATGAATTAGGTAACGGTCGTAAGAACCTCCAACAGGTTCATCACAGTAGGATAGCAATGTGTAACACTAAAACTATGTGTGGAATGCCTGCTATTCTGGTCTTTTAGATGTGTGATGCTTCTAATGTAATTTTAGTTACTGCTATACTCTCTCTCTCAAGTAAATGGTTGGTTTATAAGGAAAAAAAATGGTATCAAATGAGAGTAAGAGACTAGGAAAAATGCCAAAAGATTGATAGGCTACAATTCTGTATATGCTTAGATTTCTAAATTCCTGTGTAAAAATGTATAATTGCTTTTGTCACATTCTATAGAGATTTACTAGAATATCAGTGATTGATAGGTAATACCAATTCTAAGTTAAGTCTAAGATGTTTGATACTGCGCCGGACGTGGTGGCACATGCCTGTAATCCCAGCGCTTGGGAGGCTGAGGCAGGAGGATCGGTGTGAGTTTGAGACCAGCCTGAGCTACCAAAGTGAGCTCAAGGCCAGCCTGAACTGCATAGTGAGACCCTGTCTCAAAAAGACAAAAAAAAAAGATGTTTGATACTCAGAAAGACAGTGATGTTAAGCTCAACTACCTATGTTATAGAGTAATAGTATCACTAAATGTTTCTTTGGGATGGTTAAGAATATAAGTTTACAGGGTCTGGGGAGATAGCTCTGTGGCACAAATGCCTGCCTGGCAAGTGCAAGGTTCTAAGTTCACACCCTAGTTCTGAAAAAAAAAAAAAAAAAAAGAATATAAGTTTATAGACCAAAAATTGGAGAAAAAGAAGGGCTACAAGGATAGTCAATATTTTGGCTCTAGCCCTTCAAGGTCAGTGAGGACTCAGGACATAAGAGAGCCTGTGTTATAATATCCTATAACTCAGTGGTGTCCCAAATTTTCTGTTCAAGGAGATTATGGGACTACAAAGGAAAGAGATTGAAGATATACAGTGTACCTAAGGAGAGTTACCTAGAGAGAAAACATTCTCTTGGGCTTTCACAGAGACCCAATTGGTTAAGCAGTGGCCATGACTCATCCAGATGGCTGACACTGACAACAGTTCTACAAAGCACTGTACACGGTTCCAAAGTAAAGCCTGACAGGATTTGACTGACCTTGTCAGATACAAAAGTTTCATGTTCTGGGCTGGGAGGTAGCTCAGTAGAATAAATGCTTGCCTGGCAAATTCAAGGTCCTGAGTTCAATCCCTGGTACCACCAAAAGAAAAAAGAAAGTTTCATGTTCTGTTATACAGATCTTGCTTTAACTTGCCCTTACCCACCCAGCAGAAAAGTTTAACCACAAGGCATAAAACATAAAGCTAGACTAGTTTGCTGAGCTGTAAAAGACTGAAATTAACAGTTTCCATCATTGCCAATTTTGCCAGTAACCCACTGGGATTATGGAACATTGGATTATGTATACAACTACTTTCTCTTAGTTCAATGAGAAAAAAAAATTTGTACCAATAATGATTAGAAAAGTTATCACGTCTACACCCTATGTTCTGTATAACTACTAGATGGACAATAATACGCATTGTATTAAATACTGGAAATGTACTACTAACATGTTTTGAAACTGTCACATTGTTATTTCTTTTTCTTTTCAGTAAACATTACTTTTTTTTAACAGTTGACACACTGCATATTGTCCTCACAATAGTTGTACAGAGCACAGGGTGTGGGCATGACACACCTTCCAACTGATATTGGTAAGGAAAGAAAAAAAAATTTAGAGTTCTTATATTAGGGAGGCTATACGATATTTACACATGTAGGTCTGGCTTATTTCACTAATGAGTATATGTTCAATATACATCCATTTTGTTATTTCTTATTAAATGCAATGAAAAATAAAATAAAATAAAATAAAGAAGTGTTCAGAGCGCAGACATTTGCCACCGTACACGCCCTCCAGCTGCCACAGCTCTCACAAACCACATTGGTAATCAGTCAGCTGTGCTTTTGTTAACTCTGGTGACTTCCTTGGCTCTCTCCATGAAGACTCTGAGTGTCCACGTGGCCTTTTAGTCTCCTCTTCAAGGGCCACTCCTCTCCCCCATTTGCTAAAACCCTGGGAGACTCCCCAAATAACGACTGCAACATCAGCAGCTATTACTGCTCACAACCAGTGGAGGCGCTGTTGAAGACCAGACCTGCGCAGCTTGGTGGCACTGCTTGCCCCTGCAACTTCACTTCCTTGCCCTGCCAACCAGGCACCAAGGTTACAGTTCTTCCTGTTTTACTCCCAGACTCATCATCCACTGTCATGTTGGCTGAGATCAGGGTTGTGCCTAGCACAGCCATGAGCTACACCCAAAGCATGCCTCACCTAAGGTAGTTGAGAAATGCTGGAATTGGGGCAGAGTCAAAGACTAGCCCCCTTTTTGCTGGGGGGGACACACTGAAAGGGTCTTATTTTCCTGCTCTTCCCCTGAACCTCAGCTGTCTCTCCCTCGGCCACTCTGAAATGACTGTGTTATGGTTTAACAGGTCCCCCAGCACTTGGGACGCTGAGACAGGAGGACTGCGACAACTCTGAGGCCATCCTGGAACACACAGTGAGATCCTGCCTCAAAAATATAAAATCCCTGGGGCTGGGGAGATAGCTCTGTGGCACAAGCACCTGCCTGGCAAGTGCAAGGTCATGAGTTCAAACCCCAGTCCCACAAAAAAAAAAAAAAAAAAAAAAAAAAAATATATATATATATATATATATATATATATATATATATATATATATATATATAATCCCCCTAAACATCTCACGAGTGTGAAAGGTTATTGGATCCCAGGGTTGCCATACTTGCCAGAGGAGGCATCCATGCATCAGTTCAGTCCCTGACTGTGCTGCAAGGAGCCCGGTCACTGGAGTGGGACCTGGAGGAGTACCTTCTCTCCCATGGCTCCTCCTCCTCTCTCTGCTTCCTGGCTACCAGGATTCAAACAGCTGTCCTCTGCCAGCACCCCCTACCACCCCATTTCTGCACTGGAGCCAGCAGGCCATGGACTGACTCCTCTAAATCCACAAGACACACTGTACCTCTTTGCCTTTAAACTGCTGGTGTCTAGTATTTCATCCCAATCAACCCAGACAACTGGATAGTGGCAATGCTGTCCCAGGTTGGGGCTCAAACTTTTAATTCTCCTGCCACAGCCTCACAGAGTTCTTGGATTACATGCAAAATATGGTTCTTGGGATGAACACGCGGTCTATGAGTGCGCTGTGTGGAGACAGCATGCACTGCTGAGGAGGTTCCTTGAACACAAAGCTCTCCTACTGGGTGAACGCCACTGCTACCCTCCTGGTAAGAGGCTCTGGGTGTTGTCTGGATCGGTTTGCTGGAGGCCAAGCTGGGCTGGGGGAGGTCACTTCATCTTTTGTAGTTCTCCCATGATGCGCTAAGAGGCTTAGGGAGCAGTGCCTGGCCCCTAGGTGTTGGGAGGCTTAGAGGACCTGACATGTATAAAGTGCCCAGCATATTTTAAACACTCATGACATCAGGCTAAGCCTTGCCTTGTTTCTACTCTCCAGTAGATAGGAGCCAAAGCTTGAGGGGTGAGGAGCCCCTAGGGCCCCCATTTCTCATCCATGGTGGATGCTGATCATGGCATGGATTCTCATGGCTGCTTGGCAGTGGGGAGCCCGTCACACTGATCAGAGGGGTGGTGGCCTCACAGGCACACCAGTGATGTGGCTGTCATTGTCTTCCCTGAAAAGAACAGAATTCAGGGAAGGGCACACTGGCTTCCTCAATAATTCAGACATTTGTAACATTTAGGGGGACTGTCGCAGTCCTCCTGATGCCACTGAAGTCCCTCCCTAAGGAGCAGAAATGACAAGCTCAGAGTGATCCATGACACATCCGCCATGGCTGCAAGGGATGCAGGCAGACAGAGCTGAGGGGTCACTTAGTGCCCAATCAAATTGCCAGCCCTGGTCCTCATCCTGGGCTGAGAGCCAACCTGCACAGGAAGGAGGGGGCACAGCCCTGGACACCCTGAACACCAGGGTGACTGCTGGGCCACTCCCTGGCCCTGAGAGGTCCCTCAAAGCCCTTCCTTGTCATGCCTTCCTTGGCCCCAGCACAGATGACCACTGTTCTGAGATGTTCTGCTTGACCCCACCTGCCTTCCCTACCAGGACTGCATCCTCCCGGGTGGGGACCCAAGCCAGAGGTGCTCGGGTTAGGCCCGGGCCTAGGCATCTGGCATCAGTGAGATCTTGCTTGAGCCCTGTTCTGTTTTTCCCTGAGCCACCCCAGAATTACCTGAGATCACCGTACTGACCTCCAAGGGAAGTTGCTGGGGGGGACAGGTCAGGAGCATACTCTGGCATGGTGGTCATGAGGCCCAAGATGACACTAAGACCTGAAGACACTCAGAGGTATCATGGTCTCCCTATTAAAGCAAGCATACAGGTGAGAGATCGTAAACACAGTGCTGCCCCAGACCAACCCATAATGGCTCCCTGCAGGGTCACTGTGTTCTGCCTCCAGTGTGCTGTTGGAATGGACAGGCTGAGCACTTGGAACCCTCCCTTTGACGCCTGCTCTGAACAGTAAGCGCTGCTTAGGAGGAGGGGCTCCGTGGGGGTGTCCCTGGAGCTCCCTCCCCCTGCTGTGGCCAAGATTAAAAGCTGAAAAGTTCTTTCATCCCCAGGGTAGGTTCACAGCTTGGTGCCACTTCAAGGACTGAAAAGACACAGAGGGTGTGGCTGGCCCCAAATTTCTCCCTAACTCTCTTGTCTGGAGAGAGGCATGGGGTTGGCCTGGGGTAGCAGGCACCAAGAAGGAGGGGCCTGGGATCCAGCCCGAGACCAACGCATACCAAGGCTGGTGGTACCCAGGGCGATCAGGTCGGCAGACACCAGCCAGGCTCCTTCCTAGGCAGCCGGCTCCCAAATGGAGAAAAATGTGACCTGGAGGGTGTCCTGCAGGGACCCCGAGGCAGGGGCTACCTCAGCAAGCACACAAGTGCACCAAGGTGACTCAGGGCAAACCATCCTTTGAAGTAGAAGGTGGATTGCAAAAGACCACCCTTGGGATCCAAGAGAGCCTGCAGTCTCTGAGCACAGGCTAGGTAGCCTGGCACAAGTGCCATCTTGGGCGGGCCACCACACAGGAAAGAGGAAGGATGTGTACACACCTAATCCAGTGGCCATCATGTGGCACAGTGTTCTCAGCTGGTGGGGTGCCCTGGCCTACAAACTGAAGGTTGTGAGTAGTGGTGGTTCCTGACAGCCCACTTGTCTTCCCCTCCTGTGATGTTTCGTGGAGATGCATCAACTTCGATTGCATTAAGAAACGCCAAGGGGATTGGGAATGCACACACTTGGCCACATCTGAGTGGTCATAGGGGCCACCCTGCTTTGCCTCCAGCTGCCATAGACTAAGTAACTGCTCTACACACACTTCCCCATGAGATTCCTGCCTTGGACCCAGAAGCCATGGACTTAATCCTCTCAAACCATGAGCCTAATAAGTCTGACTTCCTTCAGGCTGTAAGGGCTGGGTATCCTGCCCAGCAGTGGGAAAGCAGATGGATGTACCCCCCTTACCCCGACCAGTACAGGCTCCAAGGATCTGGCAATCTGGACACAGCAATTCATTGTGTGCAAACTGTGTGTTTCCACTGGCTTATCTAGAGTCCATAAAAGGTCTCACTGAGTGGACAGTTTGTCACATGTACACTCTACTGCAAGACACAGGGCAAATAGCCCTGATGTGGCACTGCACGTGTCACTGTCACTAGCATCGTCATTCAGGATCAAGACAGGTGAGAAATGTAACCCCAGCCCTTGGCAGGCTGAGGCAGGAGGATCAGGCCAGCGTGGGCTACATAGTGAATTCAAGTCCAGCCTGGACTACACAGCAAGGTCCTGCCTCAAAAAAACCAACAAAACCAACTGGAGCAGAGGATCTTCCACAGCTCCGCCCCTTTCAGACATCTTCCAGGAAGTACTTTCAAACAGCCACCTTGACGTCCTGAGGCTGTACATGTAGACTGTTATTCTTGGAGGAGAAAGAGTTCATTTCTTTCCCAAGAAAACTCCTCTTGAGGCCCAAGGAGCATTTCTGGGTCACCTCAGAACCTATGTCATCTCTGAAGAGCAAACATCCAAAAGGTCACCCAAAGCCACAGCCCCTCTCCCGACCTGGGGAAGCCTTCCCTCCTCCTGCCTCCATTTTATTATCAGCCAAAGATTTCACAAGCTCTGCCAAGAGCAGATATTCAGAAATAAGTATGTAAATCCTTTGTAAATGTATGCTAATTACTTATTTTTAATTATAATGTAAATAAGTAATTACTGAATAATTTTAAAGTATTTACATGGGGGTGTGTGATTTAGACACTAACTTGTTATAAGATATAAAAACTATAAATTATCCAGTAATTACGGCCCAATTTACATGCTAAGGCCAAACACAATTACACAGCAAGAAAAATAGAAACAATCAGGTAATTCCGTGGTAGTTACTGTGGAATAACCGAGCTGCTGCCTTGCCTTCTGCATCCTTGCCTTCTGCCTCGGCTTGAGGACGAGGCACCTGGGAAGCTGAAATCATCTTTCAGGCGAAAATAAGTTGGTCACCAAAAAGATGCAATCGAAAGCTTTTGAGTCTCACCCAGGTGGAGCCTGAGGTTCCAGAAAGGCCCGGACTCCAGCCCACAGCTCTGTGGCCCTGCGTGGCGTGGCTCTGGGCTCCCATCGTTCCCATGGTCCACACTTCCTCCCATGCTCTTGCCTAGAGAGCCCCGCGTCACCCCTCAAGTCTCTTGTCCTTTGCCCCTTCCTCCAGGAAGCCTGCCTGGACTCAGGGTCATTTTTAGCTTATAAATGCCCACCAATGACTGAGGGCCACCTGAAGAGGAGAGGGCATGGCTCGCTGTGTGGCTTCAGGCCTGTCTCTTGTCCTCTCTGAACTGTCACCTCACCTATGGAAGGGGACTTGGTGCTTTGCTGGACCATTATGTCAAGGAAATGTGACAGATGAGCGGCATCTCACAGGGCCAGGACCTATGACAGGAAGTTCCTATCACTAGCACAGGAAGTACCGTCAACTAAACACATACTATGTGCCTCATCCTCTGAAGGCATTGGCCCTAAGCTGGCTGGGGTGCACACTGGCCAGGCTGTGCCAAGCCTAGCAACTGTGGTGCTGACTCTCAGCCACCCCCAGGTCTCCTGGGAGCACCAGGCTCCACCTTAGCCCCACCTTTCTTTCCCACTGCCATCCCCAGGCCAGAGCCCTTGTGGTACGGTTTAAAGGCAGGGAGATGAGGGGTCTGTACAGAGCACAGGCTGTGACCCCCTCTCCTGCCCCTCACAGCTCTGCTGCTTACTTAGCACTGATCTAGCAAGCATGAAGGCTCCCAGCTGGCAGCTAGAGGATCCAGGCCTGTGCTGACCAGGCTCAGGCCAATGGTCACCTGGGAGTGGTCATCTCCACCACCCGGGCTCCTGAAGTAGCTGGCTGAGCGCTCGGTCAGGCGGGAAGGGCTCTGTCCCGTACAGCGCAAGCATAGCCCTGCTGTTCTTGATGCGCACACAGGCCCTGATGGGCCCAAGCAGGAGCTGGGAGGCAAGAGCAGAGGGGATGAGCCGTCTGCAAGAGCCACACAGCCTAAGCACTGGGCTTATGTCCGGAGTCCCTGTCTCAAGGGTGTTACTTCCAATTGCCCAGTGCATGGCTCCCCCAAAAAAAGGCTTTGGGCAGCAGTGGCCAGCCCAGCCTGCTGTGCTTGGAACCAATGCCAGGCCAGCATGAGGGCATCCTGGTAGTGGCCAAAGAGTTAGCAGTGGAGATTGCCATCATGCTGGCACTCCGACCCCTCGTGCAGCTACTTCGCAGTCCCGGAAATTCCCCAGTCCCCTGGGTAATATTTTTTTTATGGCCACTGCCGGGTGCTATTCATTTTATTACACTTTCGCCTGTTATTTTTGTTGTTGGTGCATAAGCAATGTGGTCAATTCCATTTTACGTGGCCCAGCGTTTCAGATTCATCGCCAGCCAGCGTGGCGCTGAGTGGTTACACAGAAAAGTGTTTGGCTAATAAAATGCATAAAGCAGAGATAGGAAAATCAATGCCTTTGTTAATAACACTTCGCCATCTTTCACACAGTCTGCCCCGGCGGGGCTGCATGCAGGAGCTGGCGCCAGGCGCCGCCAGGGACATCCACCTCAGGGCTGGGCACCTGCCGGCCCAGGACCTGCGTCCTCGGCTGTCACGGAGCAGGAGCCTGGGCCCGCGTGAGGTGCAACCGTAGGCCCCAAGAGCTGCAAGAGAAGGGCCGTGCTGGGCACCAGCACTGCTGCTGTTGCTGCACCTCCCTCGGAATCCTCGTCTATGTGGGGGAGTTGGTCCTGGTCCCTCCCTGTGAGGGCACAGCTGTGTGACCCGAGCACTCAGTGCTCAGCATGTACACCAGCCAGGCTACCGCCCCAGCCCCTGGCTGCGGCGCAGCACGCTGGGAGCACCACTGCCTCATCTCCACCAAATGGTTACCACATCCCTACACTCACTTGACCTCCAGCCTCACCCGGAGTCCACAGAAGCCTTGCTCAAAAGCCCCAGGCAGTGCACGCCTGTGCTCCCAGCACTCGGGAGGCTGAGGCAGGAGGATCAGTGCAAGTTCAAGACCAGCCTGGGCTACAAAAATGAGCTGGAGGCCAGCCTGAACTGCATAGCGAGACCCTGTCTCAAAAAGATTAAATAAATAAAGCAAGCAAGCAAGCCTGGACTACCAACATAGACCCTGTTTCAGTTGGTTTTTTTTTTTTTTTTTTTTTTTTTTTTTTTTTTTTTTTTTTTTTTTTGTTTGTTTGTTTGTTTTTTGTCTTTTTGAGACAGGGTCTCACTATGCAGTTGAGGCTGGCCTTGAGCTCACTTTTGTAGCCCAGGCTGGTCTCGAACTCGCACCGATCCTCCTGCCTCAGCCTCCCGAGTGCTGGGATTACAGGCGTGCGCCACCACGCCCAGCTTAAAGGAGGATAAGTTTGTTTTTATTTGTTTCAGAACCTTTATTTGTTTATTCACTCATTTTTATGGCCCGCTCAGCCCGCCCCGAGGGCAGGACTGGCGCAGCATGTGGTGCCGGGGATCGAACCGCGGTCCCTGAAGCCTCCCAAGCTTTCCCAAGCAGGCACTTTAGACCACTGAGCCATCCCACCGGGCCCCCTGTTTCAGTTTTAAAAACCATTTTTTGAAAGCACTGGGCCAGCCCCTCCCACTCTGAAGCGCCTCAGCCTCGGAGCACCTCTTCCACCCTACGCAGCTGTACTTGCTAGCCTCAAAGCTGCCCCTGCAGAAGCTCTAGGCACCACTTCTGGCTTCGAAGCCCTAGTTCCTGCAGGGCTGCTCTGGGTGCCCCCTACCGCACCCCAAGCTCCAAATCCAGGGTGCAGAGCTGACCCAGACCCTGCGCTTTCACTTCCAGAAAGCTCCCCCTGTTACCCTGGCTGCCCCAAGTCCCGTGACCCTTCACTGTGCCTGTCTTGTCCTCCGCCACCTGCACGTGAGGCTGTTTGGCTCTGGACCTCAGAGATCTCGGTCCTGGGCAGATCCTTGCCCCACAGCACCTGTCGGGTGAATGACCACTCTGTGCCCCACAGGCTGAGAAGAGGGAAGCCATGGAGACCCCATTTCCCTTTCCAAGCTCAAGCCCCACTCCAGGCCTGGAACACAAGACTCCACTTCTCTGAGTCTCGATCTCTCCATCCCCAGAGGCAAGAATGACACCAGCCCTTCCTCCCTGGAGATGACCCCCATTCTACCAGCTTGGGTGGGGACAGGAAGACAAGGAAAATCAGAGCCATCACGGGCACCAGGCCTGAGCCAGCCCTGTCTCCCCTGCACCCCAGAGACTGCTGAAGGATGGATAACTGCCTTCTTGCCCTCCTTCCCCTTCCCCACGGGAGCACAAGCCCTGAGTTTCTTCCCAGCACCTCTGGTGTCCTCAGGGATGCTGTCTTGGCCCACGCACTCTGTGAAGCATAGTAAAACCACAGCAGGGAGGCAGCAAGAACACTGGGGCGGGAGAGTCCTGGCCTCAGGGCCCGGCGCCCTGCCACAGGCCTCATTCAGGGGTCTGGCAGTGGCACTGAGTAGCCAACAACATAGCTCACAGCTAGAGAGGGACACCCAGGGTATGGGTAGTCACGGCTGACAGACACGGGGATACAGCTGGTGCTCAGCCCCACAGGGGAAGCACAGCAGACCAAAGAAGGGAATGCTGGAAGCAGAGAAGAGGGAGGGACAGCCAAGGGACACAGGGAAGCCTGAGGAGGCTGGCTCAGAGCACGGGGGGCTCGTCATCGTCATCGAGCGCTATGGAGAGGCTTCAGAGGACGGTCCACAGCACAGCCTGCACATCATGTATCCATCCATTGACCCTTCACGCACCCATCAGCCAGCGACCTCGGAGCCAGGAGAGAAGCTGATTGGCCCAGGCTGGATCAGACGCCTAGTTTTGATCCAAGCAGCACAGGCTAGGGTCAGAGTCATCGGGAACCAACATGGAAGCTGGATCCATTCTAGAGGGAGGAATAGCTTTCCAGGGGCTCCCAGGGGAGCATCATGAACAGACCTCCTACTTCCTCTCCTGTCCTGCAGGAGGCGAACACTCAGGAATGACCTGCAGAGTGGAGAACTGGGGCGCCCGCAGGAAGCACCGGGGCTGAGGGGGCAGTGTCAGTGCTGCTTCACACTGGCCGGAGGGCTCAGTAGTGACCAGGTCCCCCAATTTGGGGGCCGGGCAGGAAATCGGGGTCTCCAGGAAGCAGCAGTAAGAGACCAGACCAGGCCTGCTGGGCCGCACAGGGCCATCCCTCTCCACGCACGTGCCAGGCCACGGGCCACCTCCGAAGCCACATGCAAAAGTCTGTGTGTAGGAACACAGACATCCAGGCTTTAGGAAGCCAACATTCAAGGTCCTGTTTCTAGAATCTTCCCAAACCCTGGCTGCAATATAAAATAGGCCATTGGCATAATCCTGGCCAAACTGGCCTCGCATGTTTCTGCCAGGCCACGCTCCCCAGGCCTAATTATCCCATATTTGGTCAATAAGCCATTAACACAGCGCCTTGGATGTTAATAACCGTTTCATGAAAAAGTCGGCGTAATTTATGAGATCAACACTGGTTAGCAAAATTAATAAATATTTCATTCGGTGAGATTTATCCCAGCGTGCTCCAGACAGGTGGGCCTGGGCTCTCGCTCGAGTGGCCCTCGGGAGCCTGCAGTCCAGGAGAGGAAGGCTCAGCTCTCACTTGGCCCAATAAACATTTACCTCAAATCCTATCGCCATAAATCTCCAGGCTGGACGAGGGAGCCCAGTAAAACCTGACTTAACATTATGTTCGGGCCATTAACAATATTTATACAGATGTCACTTCAGGGAGGGTTAGAGTCGCCAGGCAGGGCCCAGTCACTGTGACAGGAGCCAGCTGGGATCCCCTGAAGGTTCATGTGTCCAGGGAAGCCTCAACCACCCCAGGAGCCCCTGATCCTGTCTCAGCTCCCCAGGATTGGCAATTTCTAGCCGTGTGACACAGGACAAGTTTCCCTGTGTTCCAGAGAAGCCGTTTCCTCATCTGTGCAACAAGAGTGAGCCTGTTAGCAGCCCTGTGGGCCATAGAGAGGGCTAGGTCTCAAAACACAGAGGAAGCCCTGCCTTGCCCAAAGCATCCATAGCCGAAAACAGCCAGATTTCCCTGTGGCAGAGGGAACCAGGGGACGATGCCCTTCAGTGCTGAGGGAGACACTCCCTGGGGCCTCAGGCTTTGTCACTGAGAGCCTGCCATCCACCTGGCCATACATACATATTCTTGGGCCTGCAGTCTCATAGGATGTGTCCCTGAAACCCTCCAATAAAGAAGCTGGGGCACAGAAACACAAAGGGGCTAGAGCAGAGGCAGCCAACAGAAAGCGGAAGAGCCCGACGTGGCTCCAGGTCTACAGCTCCAAGGGTCTCCCTGGCACCGCTCTGTGCTCTGAGGATTCCAGAGCCTATGGTAGGGAGAGAACTTTCCAGAAGATCGGAGAAAGTTCTCATGGGAAACATCCCTCAGGCACTGATGTTCACTGTTCCCACCTACACCACAGTGAATTTGATCTGCTGGTCTCACTCTGAGAAGCAGAAAGAACTCTGTGACATAAAAGCCCGAAGTCCACAGACATCCAGGCCACAGCCAGGTTGGGGCTCTGTCAGCAATCTCCCTCTTGAGGATGTTGGCTTTGTGCTCTGCTCCCCAAGTTTCCCCTCCCCACTGGGTGGCACCAAGCCCTGAGATCTCAGGGCAGATAAAAATGGAGGGCAGATAGAGGAGCCATGGGGGAGGGTGGTCACCTGGAATTCTCCTATCCACAAGGTGGGAGTTTTTGAGACACAGGTGGGAAGGTGGGAGATGGGGCTTGGGAGGGGAGAGACCGAGAGCCCAGCTAGGGAGGCCGTGAGGCGGTGCGTGACTTTGAATTTCTGTGCTCACCCCTCCCTGCCGCGTCCAGAAGCTGCTTGTATGGGACCCTGACCACCTCTTGCCCTGTGGCCAGGCTGTCTCGGGCCCCCAGACTATCTTGATCAGCAACCCCAGGCTCTTCCTGCCGGAGGTAGAGAGGACTTGCAGGAGGCCAAGGTAGACAGAGCTGCAGGGCCTGCATCGTCAGGAAGAGGGAGCCCAGGGTCTCAGGCCCAGAGTGCGGGGGCAGGAGGGAGATGTGCTTATCTGGGGACTCTTTCTCAGCCTTCTGAGATGTGCTGGGCAGCCCCAGCGAAGTCACTGCTCCTCTCTGGGCCCAGTTTATTGGCTCTTTGCCATGAACCGAGAGCACTGGATCATAGCAAGGACTTTGTGTTTGGTGCTAGGGCTGCAACTCCGGGACTTACCATGGACTGTGCCTCCAGCTTTTACATTTCTTAAGACTAGTTGTCTGACTGAGTGGCCCAAGCTAGCTCCCACTTGTAATCCTCTTGAGCAGCCGGGATGACAGGCATGCGCCAGCACGTTAAGCAACAGGGACCATCTTCCAAGGATTTTTCTGTAGACATACTGCTCTGAGAGGCAAGAGGAACCGGCCCTGCCAGCCCACCTGAGCCTTGCCTGTCTCCACACAGCCCTGGCTGTTGCCTGGAGGCTCCACTGTGATGCTCCGTGGCCCAGTAAGGATAGGGCCAACCTGGAGGTGACGGCTGCCGAGCTTCCTTCCTTCAGCCTGCGTGGGGTTAGGCTGGTGGCCGCCCCTCCCCGGGCCCCAGCTTTGTCTCTACAGAATGGACTTGCAACCGCTGGACTCCTCGTCAAGTACACACCCAGCCCGGCTCAGCGCGGAGGGCTTTTTTTAACACAGGGGGAGAAGAAGGGCGCGTGGAGCCAGTGGCCCTCAGCGGCCACCCTAGCAAGAGCAAAAAGGGGGAGAGAGCCTCTGGCTGTGCTGGAAGTGACATGGGTGAGGACCAAGGGACCAGGCAGCAGGGAGGGGCTGGCTGGGCCTTGCCATCCCAGCAGAGGCGCGCAGGAGGCCACAGAGGTCCCCGCACGCATGGCCGGAGGGCACTGGCCTAGGCCAGCGGCAGAGAGAGGCCTCGAGCAGGCTGATGCGGACGTGTCCCTCACTGTCTCCTAGTACCTGAGAAAAGCAGCTTTCTGGGGCACAGGTTTGCTCTGGCTCACTGTTAGCCAGGTTCCTGGCCTCGGTGGTCCCCTGGCCCTGCCATTTCGGGCAGCTAGCAGAAGTGATGATTACTGCTGCTTCCACTGAGATGATGACCTGCCGCGTTTTAGGGGGTGATTCTGGGCCTCACCCCTGTGCTCCCACTGGGCTAGGACCCCTTCTCAGCCTCTGGAGAATTTGTCTAGGCCTCGAGAAATTTGAGGAGTGAAGGGGCGGGGCCACCGTCACAATGGCATTAAATCAGAGCCCCAGCTCCGGAAGACATCACACCAAGAAGTTGTTAATACCTTTATTATGGGCTGAAATGTATTCACGATATTAAAAGACATCCCATTGCTGCCCCTGTGTCACATCTGAGATGCAGCGTAGATAAATGATCTATCACCGCATGAGATCTACCGAAACCATTAGTAACCATGACATTTTGACGTCAGATTTTTAAAAATTCCTAAGTAATCTTTTTGATTTATGAAATGCTGTCTGGGTTCATCGAGAGAGATCTCAGATTTATCACCGCCTGGTTAGAATTATTAATGATTTTCAATTTGTAAATCTGAAGTCGAGAAAGTCTGTGGGCTCCAGGCAAAAACTGGCTCCAAGCAAGGCCCAGCCTGGCTCCAGCAGAGTTCAGCCTTGGATGGACAAGTCTTTGTTACCCGCGCCATGTGCATTTGGCACGCCATCCCGAAGAACCCTATGGGGGCCTGCTGTGGGACAGGCTCAGCCCCGCTTCACGGAGGGGTCACCCACTCCCCTCCCATGGTCCCAGCAGAGCTAAGCTGGGTGTCGTGCAGGCAGCAAGCGGTCCTCCTTGAGTCTGGTCCAGGCCTCGGCTCAGCTGCTGGCCACCTTGGCCCTGCCATCCTGGACCAGTGCGTCCCTGTCACAGGAAGTGCCATGCAAGCCACGCCTGTCCCGAGGTCTCAGTGCTGTCCCTGCTAGGTCCCAACTGTGCACCTTGCCCGTCAGCCTCATCACCACCCCTGTCGAGGTTTCATCCACCTCAAACCCCAGTACCAGCCCTGTAGTCACACTGGCTCATACCCTGGGCCCCCTGGAGTCACCTATTCTGCCCCCTGGGACTTGTGGTTGAGTTTTGGAATCATCAGGGAGATTTTATGCCCGCCGGTCTCAGGCTGCACCCAGACCCTCCGAGTCAGAGTTACCAAAGGTTCCAGCAGGCAGCCAACGTGAGAACCGAGCACTGGGGTGGCCTACACCCTTCCCCCACTCCTTGCCCAGCAGACCTTGCCGTGTGTCTCTCCAGAGAGGCCACGGAGGTCCCCCACTCCAGGCTCACACCTTCTGGTCCATCTGGCTCATGAATGCCCAAGTCCACCGGCCGTGCCCGGCTTTGGCTCCTATGAGCCTCTAGTATGGAAGGTCATCTTCCTGCCCTGCCCCTTCCGTGGCCTGCAGAGGGCCAGGCCACCTGCTAAGGTAGGGGTCAGGAAGCAGTCCCAGTCACTGCACCTGGGGCTCGGTGCTCTGTCACTGTAGCCTCACTGTGGAGCAGGACCGAGGCGCCCCCACCCCTGCAAGCCTCAGCAGCCTGAGAGACCCCCGATCTCTGAGCTGTGGAAGACTTGAAGCCGCCCTGGCATGAAGCAAGCTAGGCACCAGCGCCCAGCAAGCAGCTGATAGCTCCTGATGACTGATACGTCCCGGCCTGCATGGGAAGGGGAAGGCCACATTTAAAAGATTCACCTCAGCCAGGTGTGGGGGCACACACCTGTAATCCTGGCACTCAGTGAGGCTGAGGCAGGAGGACTGTGAGTTCCAGCCCGGCCTGTGGCAACTTAAGGAATTAGCAAGACCCTGGCTCAAGATAAAATAAGAAAAGTCAAAAGGGCTGGACATACAGCTCAGGGCAAAGGCCCTGGATCCATACAGGATCACTAAATAAATCAATAAGACCCACCTCACGCCAGGTTGGAGTCCTGACTGTACTGTCCCCCGGCCAGCCTCTCTGTGCCTCAGTTGCCCCATGCTACAGCCCCTTGCAGCCCTTCACTGCTGTGTGTCAGCATGGCAGTGGCTCCCCATTAACTGCCCAGGGGAAGTGAAGTCAGGTCTACCACATCTCTCTTTTCCTGGCTCATCGCCCCAAGCCCTAAGGATTTGGGACAGCAGGAGCAGGGGCAGGGATGGGCTCTGTGGGAAGGAGGTGTCTGCCCAGGTGACTGCTGTTACTGCCACCCAAGCCAGGAGTGTCCACCGCTGAGCGTTTGCCGGAGCTGAGACCAAAGGCCAGCGGGGCACCAACAAGCCCTCATTCCACATTCAGGCCTCTGGTAGCCCAGAAAGATAGTGCCCATTTCATGGAAAGGAAGCTGAGGCTTGGTAGGGAGAGAGAGAGGGAGGGAGGGAAGGAGGGGAGGAGGGAGGGAGGGAGGGAGAGAGGGACGGAGGGAGAGAGGGATGGAGGGAGGGAGAGAAGGAGGGAGGGAAAGCAGATTTCTGCAGCTGGTTGGGGCTCCAGAGGCCACGCCTCTCCCCTCATCTGCCCCTGTACCCTCATGGCACACCCTCCACAGGCCGCAGTGGTGTCCTCTGGCAGACAAGCCTGAGCCTGCAGAGGACTCGGCCCTGCCAGTGCATGCTACGCCTCCAGCCTTCCGTGCGTGGGCCCACGATCAAGCCCTCGACCAACTGCTACAGACTTGTGATGCCTGCCCCTTGCTCCTTTGCTCAGTGCCCTGGTGTCTGACCCCAGCTGAGGCTTAGAGAGGCGAGGGCAGAGCAGTTCAGTGCCGGTTGGCCGTTGAGTGGCCAGGGCTGCCCTAGCTGTGGGCACAGGGTCAGAAGCAGCCCTTCTAGGGCCACAGCTCCCTCTGTGTATCACGGGGCTGATACGGTACAGGATGTGGCCAGGATGCGGCCAGAGGAAACCTTTAGTGTGTCATTCATGGCTGTGACTTCTCATTATCACTGGAGGAAAATTCCCTGGAGTTTTCCAGCACATCAGCATCCCTGGAGACGCCGTCACCCAGGTCGAGCGGAGGCAGAGGAGAAGCCGCAGAAGATGGGCGGTGCATTTGAGGCAAAGTGTGCCGCCATGACGGGGAAGCGCCGGAAGCAGGGGCAGTCGGGGTGGACCGTCAGCTCCAGTCTCGGCCGGGTCTGGTACCAAACAGCGGGGCTGCCCAGCCCAGACGCGCGCAGGCTGCGCCGCGCTTGGGGCCGGTCCCGTCTCCAACCGCCAGCACGCGGGTCTCCCAACCGAGCTCCACGCTTACCGATGTATCCTAGAGAAACAGCCAGATATGTCCTCCGTGACTGGTGTCCAAGAGGGATGCAGTGTCACACCAGTGCCCGCTGGTGGGAGGCCAGTTAGCAGGATGCATCCCGGCCCTGGAGCCCAGGAGGCCGGTAGCGGGGGCTGCAGTCACAGCGCAGCCGAACACAAGGACAGACTCACAGGCCCTGCTTTTTAAAAAGCCGAAAGCTGTCCGTGCAGTCAGGCAACTCCACAGGTAGGTGTGTGATATGCTCGTGCAGTGAGACACAGGGAACTTGAGAGGGACTTGCAGCTTCTGATCCAGAATGCAGCAGACTTAGAAACTGCCGCTCTGTCCTCGCACGGAGAGAAAAATGGAATCAACCGAAAAATCGGCAGTAGTTCTCAGATTCACCAGCAAGGCAAGGCTGTAGGTGCACTTCTTTGCCATCAGACTGGAGACCATTTTCAAAGGCCACAAATTCCCGGAGCAGAATTTTTTTGATAGGAACCAGTACCAGGTGCGAAACTCTGAGCAGAAATTGATGAATTGTCGTAAGCTCGCATTCCAGGGGTCCAGCTAGGGACCCCACACTATTGTAAATTTCGCCTCCTTTAGGAGGATCCTATCAAGTTTTTGGAGTGAATAGAGGAGAAAATTCCTTTCATGGTCTTGGCAAAGAAGGGAAAACAAAATTGCACTGAAATATGGCCAAATGCTCCTCTCTTCTTATCAGAGCCTAACCTATTAGGGAAACGGAAATGCCCAGTTGAAGCTCTTCCTGGCCATCCTGTCCCATCTGAGGAGGTGCAGAAGCACCAAGAGGCTGAGGTCAAGTTCGTGGTGCAGAGGCAGTGACTGGAGAGAACAGCTGCCGGCGGCTGTAGGACACGGTGTCCCCCCACGCCACACCTACTTCACTAATGTCTTACTCTGAGCAGCCCTGTCTATCCAGCACATCAGGGAAATCCCAAGACAACATACGAGTCTGGCCAAAAGCAAAACACACAGCTTGAAAAAGTTGTGCAACTACCAAAACCAGTCAGAGATGAGCAATTTTTTAATTATTAGAACAGGAGTATTTTTAAAGCCATAATTAATATGTTAAATACCCTAATGGGAAAAGTAGAAGAAATGAAGAGATATTTAATATAAGCAGAGAGAAATGTTTTTAAAAATATGAATATATATATATATATATATATATATATATATATATATATCCATCCATTCTGGAAGTAGCTCTGATGTTACATACCTGTAATCCCAGCACTCAGAGCTGGAGACAGGACTATCACAAGGTCAAGCCAAGTTTAGATGGAGAAATTTAGCAATTTAGTGAAATACTGTCTCAAAATAAAATTTTTTTTTTTTTTTTTTTTTTTTTTGTCTTTTTGAGACAGGGTCTCGCTATGCAGTTCAGGCTAACCTTGAGCTCACTTTTGTAGCCCAGGCTGGTCTCGAACTCGCACTGATCCTCCTGCCTCAGCCTCCCGAGTGCTGGGATTACAGGCGTGAGCCACCACGCCCAGCTTCAAAATAAAAATTTTAAAAATGGCTTGGAGGGCCGGCCTGATAGCTTAGCGAACTAAAGTGCCTGCTTTGGTAGGGTGCGGTGGCCAGGGTTCGACGCCCAGGCCTTGGGGCCAGAGAGATAGCTCAATAGAATAAGCACCTGCCTGGCAAGGTCAGGGCTCTGAGTTCAATCCCAGGAACCACAAAAAAAAAAAAAAAAAAAAGGAGGTTCCCCAGGCCTGCCATGCCAACCCTGCCATCTTGGGCCTGTTGAGACAGCTGATTGAGACTGGGCATGCTGGTGCACCTGTAATCCTAGCACTTTGGGAGGCTGAAAACAGGAGAATCACTACGAGTCCAGTCTACATAGTGAGACCCTGTAGACCTTCTATCTCCTGTCCTAAATGTACACACACACACACACACACACACACACACACACACACACACACGACTGGGGATATATCTCAGTGCAAAGGTCCCAAGTTCAAACCCCAGTACTGAAATAAAAACAAAAGCAAACCAACAAAAAAAGTTGGAGACTAAAACACAATAGCAGAAATGAAGAAGCCCTTCAATTCACATCACCAGATGGGACTAACTGAGGAAAAAAGTCTCTGACCTTGAGGATATAATGGAAACTATCAAAGCCAAGAAGTGGAAAAAAAAAAAAAAAAAAAAAAAAAAAAAAAAAAAAAAAAAAAAAAAAAAAAAAAAAAAAAAAAAAAAAAAAAAAAAAAAAAGACTAGAAATCAACATACGTGGAATGCAAACACCAAAAGGAGAGAAATAAACACAGAAGCTATGTTTGAAGCACACAGCACTATAAAATGCCCCAAGCTACTTCCAGACACCAAACCACAGACCCAGAAAGCCCAGGGAACTCCAAGTATGACAGACGTACCTAGATGCCGCATGCTCAAACTTCGGAAAACATGAATAAAGCGAGAGAGAGAGAGAGAGAGAGAGAGAGAGAGAGAGAGAGAGAGAGAGAACAACAGCATAAAGAAACAATATGAAAGAGAAACAAAAATCATACCAGACTTTTCTTCAGGAACCATGCAGGCAAGAAGAGAGTAGAAAGAGGTTATTCAAATGTTGATAGAAAAAAAGATGACAGGCCCACCAGCCTATAATTCTTTAAAAAAAAAAACAAACAAACAAACAAAAAAAAACTTCATTTATTTATGTTATGGCTGGCTCAGCCTGTCCTGCCCTGGAAGTAGGGCTGGCGCAGCATGTGGTGCCAGGGATCAAACCACGGTCCCTGTGGTTGCCTAAGCTTGACCAAGCAGGTGCTTTAGACCACTGAGCTATCTCGCCAGCCCCCAGCCTGTAATTCTTTACCCTAAGAAATTATCCTCCAAGAACAGTGGAGAAATAAAGACTTTCTAAAACAAAAATTTAGAGTATTTATTGCCAGTAGACCTACTCTTCAAGAAACATTAAAAGAAATTTCATTATTATACTCTGCAGGCATTATAGAAAAAGAGACATGCCTGGATACAATCACATATTCGAAATTCATTTGTTAAGTTAGAAAAAACAGAATAGAAAATTTCAAGCTAGTGTATACAAATGAGACAATTTATGTGAAGACATGCATATGCACATATATTTGCACATGCACAATGTGTGAGAAAATACACTTAAAATTATTATTTGTTGTGTCCATAAAAAAGAGATTCCAGCAAGTGCAGGGACCAGAGTTGGGTCCTCCATCCCATGTGCTGCACCAGCCCCACCCTTGGGTGCACCAAGCTGGCAACTGGGTGCACCAAGCTGGCCCAGGCATGGTGGTACACACCTGTAATCCCAGTGCTGGGAGGCTGAAAACAGGAGGATCACTACAGAGTCCAAGCTGTGTAGTGAAACCCCGTACTCAATACATAGATGAAAAAAATGTTAAAAATTAAAAAGAAGAAAGTGAGATTCCAAAAGCAAAAGAAAAATCTTTCATTCTTTTTTAAAAATTTATTTTACCTATTTTTATACTATGGGATTATCATGCACTTCTTCAATAAATATATTGTACCTTTAAAGAAAGAAGTCGTTGAGAAAGAAGGAAAGTGACATAGGTCAGAAACTCAGATCTAAGGGCTGGACAAATAGCTCAGCGGATTGAAGCACCTGCAAGTAAGCGCAGGGGCCCGGAGTTTGATCCCTGGGCCTGCAACATGGGCCCCGCCCCCAGGGCGTGCTGAGGTGGCAATTGAGACTGGGCACAGTGGCATGCGCCTGAAATCCTAGCTCTTGGGAGGCTGTATACAGGCAGATCACTATGAGTCTGATATAGCAGTGGGACCCTGAACGCCCTGTAGAAAGAAAGAAAGAAAGAAAGAAAGAAAGAAAGAAAGAAAGAAAGAAAGAAACTCAGATCTATATTTAATAAAAAAGAGCATCACAAAAGTAGTAAGAGAAGATAAAACAAAAACTTGGTTTTGGTATTGTTAATTGGCCTAATAAAGAGAAGTTTTTCAAAATAGCAAAAATCTTCCAACCGTACAGAATTATACATATGTACGTAAAAGAATGTAGGTTCATGAATAAGTAAATGAATGATAGGAATGACACAAGGGGCAGAAGAGAGGAATTGAGGGGATTTTGTGCATTTGGACCCCAGAACTGGAGAACAAAAGAACGTTGTGCAATTATTAGGTGGTCGGGCCCCTCCTGATCGGCACGCAGCCATTTGACAGCACACATGAATTACCTGTGAATGTATCTTGCAAATTCTGGAGCAACCACTTAAAAAGCTTAAGAAGTATTATTAATGAGAAAGGAAAAAAATGAAATTATACTAAATGTCCAATTAAAATCATAAAAAAGCTGGGTGTGGTGGCTCACGCCTGTAATCCCAGCACTCGGGAGGCTGAGGCAGGAGGATTGGTGCGAGTTCTACAAAAGTGAGCTCAAGGCCAGCCTGAACTGTACAGCGAGACCCTGTCTCAAAAAGACCAAAAAAAATAAATAAATAAAATAAAATAAAATAAAATAAAATAAAATCATAAAAAACCCCAAAAAAAGTGAGAGAAAATATAGACACATAAACAAGAGCAACAAATAGAAAATAGTAGCAAGTATGGAAGGCACTAGTCTAACTATATAAATATCTAAATATATCAAATAAATGTCAGTGGTTTACTTATATCCATTATTAACATTTTATTAGCAGATAAAAACTGGAAAATTGAATATAGAAAAACTCAACTATGTGTCATTATAAGAAAGCTATTTTGGGGCAGGCCCGATAGTACTAAAGTGCCTGCTTCAGCAGAGCACAGCAGCAAGGGTTGGATTCCTGGGATGCCGTGCCTGCCCTGCCCATGGGGCATGCTGAGACAGCAACTGAGACTGGGCATGGTGGCGCTTGCCCGTAACCCCAGCACTTAGGAGGCTGAAAATGAGATAATCACTACCAGTTCTGTCTATGTAGTGAGGCCCTATAGACCCTGTAGATCCTGTCCTAAATACAGGGAGGAAAAGCTATTTTTAATATGACAACAAATTAAAAGTAAAGGAATGGAAAAAAAACAATAAAATAGTAGCAAGTTTAATTAACAACATACAAGAATAATTATAAATCACCAAGTGAGATCTTTAGATCTTCAAAACTTCAAAACTCAATTAATGAACATAATCCAGCACAGCAACAATCTTAAGAAGAAAAAGCCCCATGGTTACATCCGTTGATACACAAGACAGGCATTTGACAAAACTTAATACACATTCATGAAGGAAACTTTATAACTTGATAAATAATACCTACAGAACCCTATAACTAAATCATGAGAAACTAGCTTTATTGAAGATTAGGAACAAGACTAAGATCTCTCTTCTCACCAGTGTTTTTCAACATCATACAGAAAATACCAACTAGTGCAATGAGACAAGAAAATAAAACCTATACATATTGGGAATGAAGAAAACAGTGTGTTTGGAGAAGATATGATCATTCATATAGGGCATCTCGAAGAACTGACAAAGGAATTCTCAAACAAAAGTGCAAATTTCCTTCTGGAAATAATAAGCAACGATAGCAAGCCTTCAAGAAAGGGTGTATTGGGGCCTGGCGGGATGGCTCAGTGGTCTAAAGCGCCTGCTTGGGAAAGCTTGGGCAGCTTCAGGGACCGCGGTTCGATCCCCGGCACCACATGCTGCGCCAGCCCTGCCCTCAGGGCGGGGTGAACCGGCCATAAAAATGAGTGAATAAACAAAGATTCTGAAACAAGAAAAAATAAATAAAATTTTTAAAAATTAAAAAAAAAAGAAAGGGTGTATTTAAAAGTTAATGACTTTCCTATGTATTGTCAATGAACAAGTAGAATTTGAAATTAGGAACACATTTTATTCACTTTTAGTAGACCTCAAAAGTAAAACACCGAAGCATAAATTTAACAAAATACATCCAAGATCTAGAGAAAGCTACACAACTTTGATGAGCGACAGCAAAGAAAAACTAAACAGAGAGCTGTTCTATTTACACGAGTAGGAAAACTCCCCGTCACCTGTTCTTCCCAACTTGGCCCATGACTTCAACATAATCTCAGTCAAAATCCAAGCAAGTTCTTACTGGCTCTGAAGCTGACGTGGACAGGGAAAAGACCAAGAATGGTTAACTCTGCGTTGAAAAGGAAGGCTAAAGTCAACACGATGGTTAATGTTGGTTGCCAACTTGATTGGTCTGAGGGCTGCCTGAAGATCTGGTTGGTGTACTTTGTCTCCGGGCACACCACGGGGCTGGCTCGGGGGCTTCAGCTCATCCCTGCCCTTCCTCCCGGGCTCTTCTACGCCCACTGGCTTCTGGCTACCGTGTGTTGAGCAGGTTTACTCCTCTGTGCTCTTCTACCACAGTGCTTCCGTCTTGGAGTCAGGAGACCCTGGGCTGAAACCCCTGAAACTATGAGCCAAAATGAACCATTTTCTCTTTCGGTTCAATATGTCAGGTATGTGGTGTCACTAAGGAAGGCTGAGTAATGCCATCAGGCCAGTTAACTGGCAAACTTACTGTAAAGCTACAGTAAACAGAACTGTGTGGTGCTGGAGAAAGACTAGGCAGAGGACCAGTACAGAGGTCCAAAACTAGACCCAAAGGAACATAGTACGCTGGCTTTGGCAAAGGAGCAAAGCCACTAGCATTGAACCAAGGTAGTCCTTTCCCTAAATGACGCTGGAATGAGTGGACGGCCACATGCAAAACAAGTAGGTACGTAGAATCTAGGCACAGACCCGGTGCTTGTCACAGAAACTGACTCGGACTGGATCACAGATGTAAGTGTAAATAAAACACAGAACTATTTTTTGGCAAATAATGCACGAGAAAATCGAGATGACCCTGGGTATAGTGATGACTTTTTAGATGCAGCACAACTGGTATCATCCGCGAAAGGAGGAACTAACTGGTAAGGTGGATTTGACTAAAATTTACAACTTCTGCTTTGCAAATGGCAACTTCAAGACAATGAGAAGCCTGGCGCCAGACCGGGAGAAAATACTGAGAACAGACACCTGATAAAGGACTGTTATCTCAAATATATGGAAATGAACAAGCCAGCTTAAAAATAAGCAAAAAAACCTACAGAAACCCCTCCTAAGAAGACATATAAGGGCCAGGGAGATAGCTCAGTGGAATAAGCGCTTGCCTGGCAAGTGCAGGGTCCTGAGTTCAATCCCCAATACCACAAAAACAAACAAAAAAGATATATAGGTGGCAAATAGACAAATCAAAATACGTTCAACATCCTGTGTCATTAGGGAATGACAAAAAATGACACATTGTTGTAGTTCTGGGGCTTTGCAAGAGAAATAATACTATACAGGACATATTTCATAAGATTATTCTTTTTTTCTGTATTTAGAACAGGGTCTACAGGGTCTCTTTACATACATCCAACTCGTAGTGATTCTCCTGTTTCCAGCCTCTCAAGTGCTGGGATTATAGGCGTGGGCCACCACACTCAAGCTCAGTTGCAGTCTCAGTGCACTCTAGATCACATCGGGGATTGAACCCGGCTGCTGCGCTCAGCCTAAGCAGGCACTTTAGTCCGCCGAGCTACCAGGCCAGCCCTATAAGATTATTTCATAATGAATCACTCAAAGAATCATATACAAAGAGTGTAGGGTGTATGTCTACACACTAAAGACCCACAGTAACGTCCTTCATGAGTCCTGCTGAAGACCTAGAGCTCATAACGAAGCCTCCCAGGAGTCCAGCTGGAGCCCTCGGGCCATGGCAATGTCTCAGGCCCCACTGCGCGGGTCTGCGTGAGGAAGGCCCAAGCATGGAGGGGAGGGGAAGCTAGCAGTCTGTGCCAACGGGATGAAGGATCTGGGTGGGTCGCTGAGGGGTCTGCACTGGAGCCAGGGGCAACACTCAGAGCGGGAGCCAGAGCTCCTCTGAGAGGGACCGCAGCCATCCTCAGCGACAGTGAGGTTCTGGGCTCTTCTGATAATGAAAGTAGTCAAGCTCCTACCAGGAATGCCAGCACAACAAGCTTCTCAGCAGACTGAGCAATGAACCACATTCCCTTCCAGAGTCAGGAAGCAATGCTCAGAGCTCCCCTGGAGCGAACTCTGGGGGTAGCCCCAGAAGTAGCCACTCTCAGCGGCAGTGAGGTCCTGAGCCCCTTTGACGATGAGAACAGCCAAGTTCACCAGGAAAGTCGGCATGACAAAGCCCTCCAGGAAAACCAACAGCCCGCTGCAGCTTACCAGCTCCCAGCAGCCTCCTCCTCCTCCTCCTCCTCCTCCTCCTCCTCTAGTTCTGCCTCTTATGCTACTGGCAACAATCCTCAGATGGCCTCTCATGCCCAGAACCACCCTGGTTCAGTCTGGTGCCACAAGTTGGCTACCAGTTGTCAATCCACCAAAGGTGTCACCACATCGCAATTGTAAAGGCCAAAACCCAAACGTTGACAACACTAAGTGCTGACAAGGACGGGGAACAGCAGGAATTCATTCATGGCTGATGGGAAAGCACAATGGTACAGCCAGTTTAGAGGACAATTTCAGAATTTCTTACAAAACTATATACTCTTACCATATGATCCAACCGTTGTGCTTTTTGAGACAGACATAAGTGTACTGAGCACTTCTGACCACACTAACATCCAGCAGTGGCTATTTATAACAGCTTTATTCACAGTTACCAAAGCAACCATGATATCCTGCAGCAAGAGAATAGATAAATAGTATTATATCCAGACAATCAAATGTTATTCAGCGGTAAGAGCTATTAAGCCATGATGAGAACTGGTGGAAACTTACATGCAAGCATAAGGTCCTGAGTTCAATCCCTGGTACTGAAAAAAAAAAGCTAATTGCTATATGAGACCAACTATACAATATCCTAAAAGTACAAAGTTGTTGCCATAATAAAAGTATTAATGGTTTCCAGGAACAAATAGGCAGGCTACAAAGGATTTTTACAACAGTGGAACTATTCTGTATGATCCTGTAGTGATAAAGACATACCATTAGGCACCTCACAAAACCCACAGCATGTACATAGCAAGAGTGAATGCCAATGTAAATATGGATTGGGGTGATGATGCATCAGTGTAGGTCCATTGACTATGATAAGTATACCCTGGAGGCTGGAGGGCTTGGTAGCTGGGAGTTTGTGCATGTGTGGGACAGAGGACATCTGTGGGAAGTCCTACACTTTCAAAATGCTCAGTTCTGATCTAAAGATGGATCTAAATACAATGCTTATTAATTTTTTTAAGGCCAGGAGGGAAGAAAAGAAGAGAGGACCCATGAGATAGCTTAGCAGACTAAAGCACCCGCTCAGACAAGTGTAGGGACCATGGTTCGATCTCTGACACCACACACCACATCATCCCCACCTCCAGGGTGGGCTGAGCTGGCCAGAGTCCAGGCGTAGTGGCATGTGCCTGGAATTCCAGCTCTGAAAAGGCTGAACACAGGAGGATCACCATGGGTCCAAGCTGAGAAGTGAGACCCTGCAACAACCAAATACATTTTTTAAAAAGGAAAAGAAGGAAGGAAGGAAGGAAGGAAGGAAGGAAGGAAGGAAGGAAGGGAGGGAGGGAGGGAAGGGAAGGGAAGGAAGGAAAGAGAGAAAAGAAAGAAAGAAAAAGAGAAGGAAAGAGAGAAAAGAAAGAAAGAAAAAGAAAGGAAGGAAGGAAGGAAGAAAGAAAGAAAGGAAGAAAGGAAGAAAAGTAGAGAGAAGGAAAGGAGTATGCTATCTGACTTCCCTGAGACAGACGACCTTGCTCTTCATAGGCAGCACCTCAGCTGCTAAGATTCTGTATTAGGAAAAATCAGATGCTTCTCTTTCAGGGACAGGTAATACTTAATATGTTTTTCATTTTAATTATTTTTGACTAATTCTGCATGTCTATATCTGGTAATTGGAACAACTAATTTGAAGATAACAACATGCTATACAACAGGCATTGCTGAATTCCTATCATTGCATTTAGTGAAATTCTGCATCATTTGTAATGTTTTTTTTGTTTATAATTTTTCTTCTATTTTTAAAAAAAGGGTAATTTGATTCAATTGAAGCTTTAGAAAAATTAATAAGAAAGTTAAAAAATAATTTAAAAAGGAAAAACATCAGACCTCTGGTAGAGAAAGTTTAGACAAAAAGAAAACTGGGGTTTTCATAAGGAAAGATCTGATGATAATAGGGATTGTGGAGCCTGATGATTTTGATAGAGAAAAGCATAAAGTTTTATTGAATGACATTACATAAGGTCTAAATAAAAGGAGATAAATAACTTGTCCATGGATTTTAAAAAGGTTTTGTTATTTGTGTGTGTGTGTGTGTGTGTGTGTGTGTGTGTGTGTGTGTGTGCACGGTCTCACTATGCAGCTCAGACTTGTAGTGATCCAGTGATCCTTCTGATTTCTGCCTCACTAGTGCTGGGATTACAGGCATGCACCACCACGCCTGGACTCCATCGCCAGCTCAGCGCACCTGGGGGCGGGGCCAGCATGGCATGCAGTGCCAGGGATTGAATCCTGGCCCCTGTACTTACCTAAACAAGTGCTTATTCCTCTGAGCTATACCGCTGGCCCTAGAATTGACATTTTAAAGATGTCAGTTATCCCAACTTAATTTATTCATTCAGTGTGATCCCACTCAAAGAGACAACATATTTTTCAGAGTGAAACATTACAAGCTGATTCTAAGATGTAAAGACCAATGCAAAGGACCCAGAATGGCCAAAATATTGCTAAAGGGTAAAGTAGATAAATTGTTTTGTGAGACAACAGGATTAATTAGAAAACGCTGATAGTTAAGACAGAGCAATATTGGCACAGCCGTACAATCACTGTCTGGGAGAGTCCATGGCTGGGACAACATACAAGGCCATGCTTGAACCTGACCATGACAACCCTGAACATAAGTGGACGAAAGAAGAGCTTTGCTATAAATGTTGTGGGATGCTTGGGGCCCTACCTCATGCCATACACAAAAGGCAGTAATCATAAAGTGATGAAAATGTGTTTAGTTTATACTTAAGTACCGTGAGGGCCAAGGAGATAGCTCAATAGAATAAGTGCCTTCCTAGCAAGGGCAGGGTCCTGAGTTCAATCCCCAGTACCGCAATAATAAATAAATAAATAAATAAATAAAGCCACATGCCTTACCAGAACTGCCCTAAAGCAGCCCAAGCCAGTCAAAAATAAATAAATAAATAAATAAATAAATAAATAAACAAACAAATAAGTAAAATCACATACTGTGGTTCAGCTCATTAAAATATTTTATAGTCAATGAGAAAAATACAAAAGAAAATAGCTCCAACAGGCCTTTCCCAAAAAGGAAGAGGCAAATAATGAATAAACATGTAAAAATATGGTCAAGCTAGATAGTAATTGTGAAAATTAAAATCACATTAATAGGTGACATATAAAATGATACTTATCATATCTAATAATACGATGTCAAAATATACAGAGAAAATACAATTAATCCTTCACCCCACTCACACACCCTTGCTCTAAGCACAACTGTCCCATCTGTCCAGTCACTCTTTCAGAGTCCTCCTTCATGCATGGTAAGAGAGCACAGTGAATGCTGCTAGCCAGCACCATCCCATGGAAAGGCAGCCCCCTGAAAATATCACCGTGTGTCCCCATCCAACTGGCTCACTGGATCTAGCCCCAGGTGACACGGCTCTTCCCCAAAAGAAGAGTTCTCCTGGATTGTCCTCCAAGTGAAAATGGCCATGAAAGGTAAATGTTTTGAATCAGTTCAGGACATCGAGACAGCTGTGCCAGCCCAGCTAAAGACGCACATGGAAAAAGACTTCCAGAACCACTTGGGGAAGTGGCCGGAGCAGCGGGGAACTGCTTGAAGCAAGGGCGCAGTGGGCAACCTGAAAGGGGATTCCTGCCAATGTGTCTTTTTTTTTCTTTCTTTCTTTCTTTTTTTTTCTTTTTTTTTTTTTCTTAGTGTGTCTTATGCTGTGCTAAAATTTTAAAACTTAAACATCCACTGCATTTTTCAACCACACCTCATATCTAAACCAGGTTAGGAGAAAAAAAAAACTGAAGTTATGGGTGTTGGCCGAAACGAGGCCGTGCACGTTGGTGCAAACACACTAAAAACCACGTGGCTTCCCTCAGCGAAGTTTCAGAAGGGTGTAACGTCGATCCTGGTGAATACACACTGGAGAAACTCGCGTGTGCACGGAGTGAGCAGGGCAGCACTTTCCCCAGGGGAACTTGGGACCCACTGGGTCTCCACCTCCTCTGGGCTAGGCTGGCTGAGTTGCCGTCCAAATGCCCTTCCTCAGCCTGCCCCCAGGTGTGGGTGAGGGGTTTATTCTCTTCCACCAGGGAGTCTGTCTTCCTTAAGAGGCTTTCCCAAGACACCCCAAGGCCCACACCCCTGAGGACAACACAGCCCTGCTGGTCTATTTTGCAAAGGATTTTCCCCCCTGTCTTAGTTCTCTTGTGCTGCTAGGGCAAGGCCCTCATTCTGGGTAAGTTATAAACAATAGATGTCTGTTTGGCTCCCAGTTCTAGAGTCTGGAAAGTCCCAGAGCACAGGGAAGGCCTCTGCATTTCGTCAAATGTGACCCAAGGACAAGTGGACATGTAAGACTGCGTCAAACGCTCTGTTACTGGGAACCTGTATCCATGACAACTAACCCACCCTCAAAATAAGAGCAACAGTCCATTCCTGGGAACTGAACCACACAACCTAAACACCTCGGCAAAGGCCTGGCCTCTAGGACTGTTTCCATGGCAATTACCTTTCATTCTTTCTTTCTTTCTTTCTTCCTTTTTTTTTTCTTTCTTACTTTCTCCCTTCCTTCCTTTCTTTCTCCTTTTCATTTTCCTTTCCTTCTTTTTTTTTCATTCTCTTCCTCTTTCTCCTCTTTCCTTCTCTCTCACTTCCCCTCCCCCTTCTCTTCCTCCTCCTTCCTTTTTCTTCTCCTCCTTCTTCTTGTGACAGGGTCATACCATATAGCCCAGACTGGCCTTGAACTCAAGATCCTCCTGCCTCAGCTTCCCAAGTCCTGCAATTACAGGAGTTTGTCACCACACCCAGTTTAAATTTCAATATGAATTTGGAAAGAACACACTACCCGTACACCTGTCCTGATCCTCTGTAGAGAAAGCGAGACCTAGACCCAAAAGCCAAACTTCTTCCTGGTCCTGCCACCTAGGGTTACATCTCCTCTCTCTCAGGCCTCTGCCCCCACCTCCAACAAATGGGGCAGCCACTGCCCAGATCAGCCTCATCAGGTGTCTGGGAAGCTTCAGTGACCTGGTGTGTCAGCTACTTTTCATCAGTGCTGAGATGAAATATCCAACACCCATGGTTAAAAGAGGAAAGGTTTATCTAGCTTACGGTTTGTAGTGGTGGCTTCAAGGCAGGGTGGCACATGGCAGAAAGGCCCTTTTACGCAGGCAGAAGAGAGCAAAAGCAACAAGATTGTCTGTTTTAACAAGACAGGGTAGCAGCACCTTTCTGCCTCTTTTATCTTTTCTAGACTACTGGGGTTAGGGCACTGTCAAGCCAATCAGTGGCTGATTTATTAATCCCCCACCCTTAATCCCAACACTACATGTGCTAGGTCCAGCCACCTCTGAAAAAGCCATATGAGGGGCTGGAGAGATAGCTCTGTGACACAAGTGCCTGACTGGCAAGTGGAAGGTTGTGAGTTTGAAGCCCAGTCCCACAAAAGAAAAAAAAAAAAAAAAAAAAAAAGCCATATGACCCATGAGGCTTTAGGGGGACATCTAGACACAAATGTGACACCTGGGATCAGTAGAGCCAGAAAGGGTAGGGCTTCAGGGGATTCCCCTGACTGGGTTCCCCCATCTCAGGGTGCACCTCCTACCCTGCCTGGCCTCTGTTTCCTTCCTGGGTGTGTATCCCTCCCCACCAAGCTCTGCAGGCCTAATTCAACCCTTCTCCCAGGAGGCCCTTCCTACCTGAGCACACACACACACACACACACACACACACACACACACACACCTGCCTGTGGACACTAGCACACTGGACCCACCTGCACACCCAGACGACCCCGATGCGAGCACGCACTCCAGATGGTGTCCTCACACATGGGAATGCTGCCTCCTGCACAAAGCTCATTTATTTGATTTATGAATATTACAAAAATAAACCTGAACATCTTCTCAGGGATTCTGCGATTCTGACATGGGTGCCTGCGATATTGCTTTTCTTTTCGCTCCTGGTTACCTGAAATTAGCAGAGTAAATCGGAATCTGCATCTTTATTTAAAAGAAAAAAACTGTAGATGCAGAATTATAAAAATTTAATATGCTCCCAGGAAAATGAAAAATGAGAGGTTGTGATCTCGTCTAACACTTTAAAATGTGTTTATTAATTCATGTTTTAAATCATAAGTTTCATTCGGTGAGAGCCATGCACAGCAATAAGCCTGTTTTAAAATATTAATGAATAAACAATATTTCTCTATTGAAATATAACATGCTTCTTTGAACAATGGACCACCAGTAATAAATCAAAACCAGGAGAAAATTGCATTTCATATTTAATACAAGTTGAACTCTGCCTTTTTATAAATGATATCTTTTTTGTTTAATTGGCGTCAGTTCAGATCTAGCAGATTGCTAATAAAATTCTGGATTTCCATATTTAATGATGCGTAGACTTTCTGCTGAAATTTTACCAGGAAAAAAGAATCAGTCTTTTATTATCTCCTGAGATGGTGGGGAGAGGTAAGGCCCCTGCTGACGTCCAGCCCAGAGGGTTAGGAGCAGCAGGCAGGAGCAGGTGCACTGAAGAGGCAGAACCAGGCCCCAGGTCTTCCCTTGGCCCCCAACTTCCTGCCTGGCCAGCAAGCCTACTGCCCGGAAGTCAGCCCAGCCCAAAGGCCAGGAAGCCAGCATGCAGGAGCTCACCCAAGCTTCACATCCTTAGGAGGCAGACACACAGGAACAGTGTCTCCACCTCACAGACGAGGAACGCCATAGAATTCAGCTCACCTCCTGGGCCCTAGCCCTTCACCATATCTGGCCCTGACCTTGAGTTCAGGACAACTGGGATTTATCAACAGTGGTGATGCAGGACTTGTGCTGGCCATGGAAAATCATAACTATGAGCAGAGAACCACCACATCCCAGCCCTAGTCTAGCCAGGGTACTCTTTCATGGATTTTCCCAGCACCAAGCTGTCTGTTCCATAATACTTGGAGGTAAGTGTTTGGCAGCTGAGGAAACTGAGGCACCAGGAGGTTGTGTGATTAGCCCCAAGTTCACATAACTTGTATGAGGTAGAGCCCAGATCCTGCCTTGGCAGTTTCTTGCTACCTGGCCTACGTTCACAGTCTCTGTAATGGGGGAGTCCTCTTGCTGGGAGGTTTGACTCCGTGCAGTGGGGAGCCACTTGTGAGGCCCAGTGGGAAGCAGCTGCCAGCCATTGACTGGGCATGCCACATCCAACTCACAGGGTTGGGGGTGGTCGAGCACCTTAGGGCTGGGGCCAGGGTCAGCAGAACTTTTACTGGCCTGAGATGCCAATGGAAATTGGATCCCGGGCCTTGTACCCAGCAGGCAAGTGCTCTGAGCTACATCCCCAGCCCTGTTTGCTTTGACAGAGGCCTCACTGAGTCATTAAATTGCTCAGGCAGGGCCTAAATCTTCCTATCTCAGCCTCCCAGAGTGCTAGGTTACAAGCCTGAGCCACCACACCCAGCCTTTCTGTTTTATAGTATTGAGGATCAAACCCAGGGCCTAGCACACACTAGGCAAGTGCTCTTCCACTGAGCTACACCCCCAGCATTTTTTATTTTGAGACAGGATCTCAGTACCATACCCAGGCGAGACTCAAACCTGCAAACCTCCTGCCTTAGTCTCCTGAGCAGCTGGGGTTATAGGCCTGCACCGCCACATCCAGCAGCACAGTGGATTTTTAATGTGAGTCTGGCTTCACACACCCAGACTCATGTTCTGGCTCTGTGTACATTTGCCATCAGCTTCACCATCTGTAGAATGGGGGTAAGCACGGACACGGGTGGCTGCTATGAGGATCTGACAGAACCTGGGGGCAGATAGAGAGGCAGTGACCATAATGGTGTCACTCCTGCCTCTTGGTCCTTGCCCTTCTAGTTATTCCTGGTGTCTTCTTCTCCCGACCTCCTTATTGCCCACTCTCCTTCCCTTCTCTTGGAGCTGCTGCTTGAAAGTTCAGGTCAGGTCATAAAGTGCCCCAAAGGCCAGCTCTGCTAGGGGACGCAGTGATCTGGGCTCAGCTGTGAAGGACATGCATTGTCTGTATGGTGTGACTGTTGTCTGGGAGAGGCAGCAAGGAAACAGGTCCATCCATACAAGTTGGTGCAGGATTCAAATCTGCAGCCACTGGGCTCCCACTCAGATGCAGGGCAGCCACTGGGTAGCAGAGCTGAGGGCCTGGGGTGCACAAGCAGGGAGGTGTCCAGCCTTGGAATAGCACTGCTATTGCCACAGTTACCCCCATCAGAGGTTCCCTGTCCCTACTAGTCCTGGTGCCAGGTCCAATCCAGCCCAAGAACATAGGCCATTTCTGCCCCTCATCTCCATCATTTTGATCCCTAGATATAGGTGGCATCTTGTAGTCTGTGATGTCCATCATACACACATAGCACAGCTTCTCAGGCCACTGAGGCCAGGACAGTGAGTGTCAAGCTCTGAGGAGAGGCAGGTTTCCCCTGGGACCTTTCCTCCCACAGGAGGCTCCGTGGGCACTGCCTCTGGGGCCCATGGTCCTGCTGCAAACAGCTGCTGGCAGGCCCAGCTCCATGGGTCATCTTGGACAGATGACATCACTTCTCTGAGCCTCTGATTCTCTATCTGAAAAATGAGATAACAGTGTCCAGCCCATGGGGCTTACAGGTAGTGAAAGACAGGGCACAGGGACAAGCTGCCCAAGGTAAAGATCTCAGGGCACCAAGAAGGCATCCTCTCTCCATCTCAACCGTCTTGAGTACCACCTTCTTTGGGTGGGGCACTTGTCTGGAAAGGCACAAGGACAGGGCTTAGCCCAGGGCAAGGCTTACTTGGTCTACTTAGAGGTCCCCTACCCTTGCGCTCTTGTGTGAAGACTGACACTGTCAGGCTGAAGCAATGTCTCAATGTCAGGGTCCACACATTCGTGAATGGACATGTTCACGTGTGGAAGCACACTTGTGCCATTATGCATGAACACATTGTTGTGTGGGCAACAGGGCCTTAGCTTGTGAATGGGGCTAGTTCAGGTGGCTTCTTGCTATTTCCTGTGCCCTTACAACCTCACTTCTCCACTCTTAGGATTCAGAAGCCTACTATGGTTTGGATTTGATATGTCCCCTAAAACTTACAGTAAAGGATTAATTGCCAGTTGTCTTCCGTATTGTTGTGTTTTTGAGGTTGTCTCACTATGTAGTCAGGCAGGCCTCAAACTCACAGCACTCCTCTTGCCTCAGCCTCCTGAGCACTGGGACAATAGGTGCATGCTGCCATGCCAGCAGCTGAAAGGTTTTTTGCTGAATGATGAGAACTCAAAGAATCATGGATTAATCAATACATTGATGAAATAAAAATTTGACAGCACTTTTGGGAGGTGATGGAAACAGGAAGTAGGGCCTTGGAGGAAAAGGAAGAGGAAGTTCACAGGGGTGTGGCTGTGGTCCCTGGCCCCTTCCCATCTCCCCCTGGTTCCTGCTGCTGCCACGAGGTGAGCACAGCTCTGTACACCTCTCCCCTGTGACGGTTCTGTCTTCCCACAGGCCAAGAGCAACAGAGCCAGCAGACCAAGGGCATGGAACATCATCTCTGAATCTCCTGAGCTTCTTGCAATAGGCTACTTGTCTAAGACAAAGCCCAAGATGTTCTTAGGAGAGATGTCTGAGTACACTAAAGAAAATGAATTTGTGTATCTATGTGTTATGCTTCCACAGGATATGTTTTATAAAACCACACAGCACAGAGATCGTTTTATGTATGAAGATAAGACAGGCTGACCCACAAGCTAATTGCATCATGCAAATAACTATTTAGCCATGGGAGAGATTCCTAGAGGCAGGCTGAGCACCCACGTGAGGGAGGACAGCTTTGGAGGGCAATCTATTTTATAAAGTTTACCTCACAGTCTAAGTGCCTCAAGATTAATGGCAATGGTGGCCCTGGTCCTCGTTTTGCCTGGCTCTACCAACTGAAATAGTAAAACAGTTGTATTTATCATAGACAATTTGCAGCAACTGATTAACATTAATCTGATTTCCTGTGAGTCAATTTCCTTGAGATATAGTAAACAGGCCAATTACCTGCTATGTACCTCTTTTATTATAAAGGTTTAGACATTAGCAACAGGCGTGTATGTAAATATATGGACTTTCCTATAATCTGAACAAAACAAAAACAATGTGTAATCTAGTTAAAGGAGCTCTACTCAGTCTTACAGGTTACAATGTTAGAATTTTCAAAAGGATGTTGAGAAGTTGCAGAGGCGCTGGTTTTCAATGGCATCTGAGGCCTACTTTTCCAGACAACCTTTTGCTTGTCTTTTAACTATTAATTAAGGAAGTGAGAAGTCACAGAGGTGAAGAAGGGAATGTGACAAGCCTTTGGTCATTAAAAAATAAATCCAACAAGTTTCAAATGCATCCTTAGCTAAGAAGATTGTGAACACCAAGGACAAGAGACCTGAGGTCAAGGTATGGCCTCCTGCTGTCCCAGGCCTATGTGAAAAGCAAAATGCTTTCTTTGTCTTTGTAGTGCTATTGAACACCCAGGATGGACTCAGGCCGGCCAGGAGGTGGCTTGGGGGGGGGGGGGGGACATTTGCTGCCTAACGCTCCACAGCTGGTTCTTCAGGGCTCAAGGAGTGGAGGAAGAAATGGCACCAGCATTTAATCATGAAAGCAAAAAGTTTATTCATGTTTGAAACTACATGTAACTACCACAAGGAAGACTTTTTCAATCCAGGGTGTAATCCAGTTAGAAAGGAACACGAAACGTTTTTAATACATTAGAATCACCGCCACAAATTATTTTCATGACTCAATCAGTTTCAGAATCGCATACAATACAAAAAGAGAAAGGAAGGGGCCCCGTCACACAGGGTGAAATATACAGTACTGAATACTGAAATCTGAATGCATCACAATTAGTCGCTGCTTTTATTTTTTTGCATGGATTAGTAACAAGATGAAGAACATTCAAAATGTTTTTCAGTATTTACAACAGTTTTACTGATCCTGTGTTAAATTAAGACCCAATGTTTCCACTCCCAGTTTTTTAAAAGTTGCAAATGCAACCCTGATTTTTCTTTTTAAAAGATTACAATGTACATTACATTTTATGAAGGAAACAAAGAGTTAATTACAAGATGCAAAAAGATAAGAAAGAGACAAACTACAGCGTGAGTATTGTTCAGAGGTAGTAAGTGAGCACTCTAAGCTACAGAACATGTTGAAATTCTATTGGTTTGTATGAGTTCGCATGAGGTAATAAAGCTGTGTTCTGATTGGTGAGATGTATAAATACTCTTTTGCTACACTATGTACAACACTCCAGAGAGCAGGGCCTTTTGTGGATGCCCAGAGGATGTAGCAAACCTTGACAAGTCTGTGCAGCACCCAGTGCACACCATAAAACCCCAGACGATCTCATCTTCACCTCCAACAGCAGCAAGCATCTTCGGCTCTCAGAACAATCTGGATCCATAATCTCATTACTGAGCAGACTCTGTACACTGGTGCTTTCAGAGAGAGAAAAGAGGCTACCAGTCTCTGATCTAATTATAACAGAAGAGATTGCAACATAAATGTAAGGAAGAAGGTTCCTAAACACAACCATCATTAACAGAGATAGTCAAACAACTCTTATTAACCCCATTAATGATGTGAAAGACAAAGTCTGCGATGGAAATATGCAAGAGTTCAATTTAGGTGAGGTGAATCTTTGTATCTGCTCTAACAGTTGAGGTTTAGCATATATTGTTCTTCTTACCCTTAAGGCCAAGTAATTGGCAACTGTGAAACCATTAAGGTAAAATATTGATAATAAATTATGATAAAATAGCTATAGGACTGTCAACAATGTTAAATCTTGGCCTAATTGGATAAAGTGCTTTCTTTTTTTTTCTTCCAACATTGTGTGTTTTAAGTATAAATACAAATGATTATGATTCCTTAAAAAACAGATTTACCAAGTTCTCTAATAAGACAAGGTTGTACAGTAAAGCTGTAGATGGTGGGCTACAAAACCGCTTTCCTTTTCCTCCTATTGCTCTGAATGCACTTATCAAGGCATGTCAGCTCAGGGAAAAGTGTGGCCGGGATTAGTTAGAGGTATCCGAGTGCACACTTCCCGGGCCTTCTGTAGGAGAAGTCACAGAAGATGGAGTTGTTGCATCCTGCCAGCCTCCATTAGCCTGAAAGAACAAACACGATTCAGCGGGTGCACGTCTACATATTAATTCCACTCCCCAATTTAAAACACCCAGATGACAACACGAGAGCAGACATGCATTAGCAAAATGTATTTTCTAAACCCACTTTGGCAGGAGTGGGAAGCATGTGTTAAAGTGGGATTAAATGCATGTAAAACAAATCCATCCCATCAAGCAAAGACTTGGCAATAAATCAGGATGCAGGAGAAAGGCTTTAGCTAGTCCCAAGCTGGCAAAGAGATTGGCCTTTGATCTGCTGGTAGAAACAAAGTGACTCAAAAGAAATTTTTTGAGACAGGGCAATGGAGCGGCTCAACGCAATGCCTGGGTGAAGCCACCAGCTCCATGAAGTAGAAACTTCAGCCTGGCTGCATCACGGTGTCCATACAGAAGTTGCCATCCACTTTCCATACATGCCTGACAGATAGTTACTGTAACCCTTGGAAAATGAAGGCCAAAATTTCCCTCCAAACAGGATCTCCTACAATGAAAATGCATGAACTGTAGCAGAGCACACGCTTTTCAAATCCGAATTCCAATTATCTATAACTGGAGCCCTTACTGGAGACGCTGCTAGCACTCTCCCCATGCCACTGGCCCTTCCTGCCTCCAACCTGCATCAGCACTAACAGTACTCAGGAACAAATTTGCCTTGTGTCTTAGCCTATAGAGGCAATTGCTGAAATCAATGTCTGATCAGATTTCTGCTGTGGCAGACAGCTTGTCGCTACATATTTTTATGTCAGTCAAGAAGAGGGAGGTGCTGGGCCTGGGAGTCGGGCAACACTGAGTGGAAGTGACGAGGACTTTCTGGAGGAAGGCGAGGGGGAGCTGCTGACATCCAGTGCCTGCGGCTCCATCCAGGCCCTGCTCCATGCCGCCTGGCCCAGCCCATGTCAACTCAGGTGTGGGTTGTGACGGCCCTGCCTCCCTCCCTCAACTTGCACATGTCTAGCCAAACATCTTCCTGCGGGCCTGTGCACAGAATCTGCTGAGAGCCCCCTTGATCCTGCCCAGTGCCTGCTACCAATGCTCGTTCCCCTGCTCATGAGGAATTCTCTGGCTTCTGACTAGCAGCACAGTTCTGCACAGAAAGCACCTTCCTTCTCTCTAGGCCTAGGAAGAGGGGGTGGTGGGCCCAACAGTCCCAGAGAAGACAGGTGCAAAGAAAAAAGGGTTTTCAAAGAAAATTTTTAAAAAACCCACAGATAAAACACATCACTTTTTTTTTTTTAAAGCCTCAGTCATGTTGGCTGGTTAGTGACATGCCCATGTGTATTGAGTGACTCTAAGAAATCCTCTGTTTGAAAGGTAAGCCAATCTTCTCTCAGGTATGAAAATCTCCTTAGGAGAAGAAAACTTCCACAGATATAAGCTCAAAGATATTCCATCTGAAGTAAACACCATTCCTCTTTTATCCAAGTTTATAAACAACAAATGTACAATATTTTCACCCAGCATGGCAACTGGAGGAGCGGTTGTCAGCAAGCATTCTTTTTTTTTCAAAATAAATTAATCCTTACGCTGGTGGCTTGAGATTATGCACTGTATTATACAACAGCGCCTTATCAAGCCTCATCAGTGAAGATGGAATTCATGTCTGTAAAATGCTGCAGGCAATCACAGTTTCATATTTTATCATGTTGATAAGGATATCGCACATTCTCTGAAGCATTTCAAAACACTTAAATGAAAAAGGAGAAATGCAACTAAAAGGCTTTTTATATGGTTTGTTGTGGGTTATTATGAGTTATTTATAAACCCAAAAAGAAAGATTTGACATTTCAAATGTAAAAGATTTGAGTATTTAATGGTCCTTTTTTCCCTTTACAATTGAACATCTTCAATCACTTTTAAAATCATTAATATTTACTTTCACAGCAAGCCAAGGCCCTAAGGAAGGCATGTTTTGTCCATTTTCTTCCCAACTCTATCCTCTCAAGCCCCATGCCCCCACAGCCTGGAGTCCTGGATTCTGTCCACCGCTCCCTCCTGGGTGCACTATGCTGGCTCCATCCCTTGTCCCCTAACCTACGCACACCCCAGCTGGGCATTTTTTACATTTTTCATCCATGCTAGGGTAAGGGAAAAATGGAAGTTTGGGTGGACTAGTAATCATCTCCCCCATAATTAAAATCTAGAGAGAGGTCATTAAAATTGCCAAACATGTTTAGCAACCCATGATCCACACTGATAATACAGTAAGAGCCTTTAAGAACAGAATTCTTCCCTAGTTCTGCAAATAAAGATAAATAAAGAAAGAAAATTAGAAAAAAAGAACAGAATTCTTGCTTAGCTATGTTTGTTGATCTGTCTGGGGTCTGGGGCCCTTCAAAGTTATCACCTGCACCTTTCGCCTGCTGCTTGATTTTTAAGGTAACTAAATGATCTGTTTTTCACCATCTCTGTAGAACACAGTGTGACCTCTAGGAAGTGGTGTCTTAATGGGTTGGTGGCCAAGTCCCCACTGATGACAATACACCAGTCACTTCTGCACATCTGTGAGGTAATGCCAAGCACTGGGATGCATAAAATAAAAGTGCAGCAAAAATGGTGCCTTCCTTACCAGCCGGCAGGATAAGAAGCCAAGTCGAACAGCTATTAATGTATTTATCGGCCACCATTTCCCTGACACTGTTCCTGCAGCCAGCTCCCCAGAGTACTCACATTTAAATTATGTGGACTATACAGTGAGTTTCCTCCAAGGCCATCACTGTAGCCTCCCGTCTGATTGATAACATGACGGAGGGTATCCACCTAGAAGTGAGATGAAACAAAATTCATCATCCCAAATCTATTAAAACATCATCACTTACAAAAGGAAACAATTTGAATTATGTGTGCCACAAGGGTTTAGCATCTTCATTGAGAGACAAATTTATCAATCAAATGTGACTGGCAGAATTTCAGCAATTCTGTGCATATTTAAACTCACATGCCTTTGTTTTTTATGCCAGCCAAACTATAACATCTTCATGGCAATGCAGACTTTCCACCTACAGCAACTAAATGCTGTTGGTGAAAACCTACTTGTAAATATATATTCTGGATCTCTCTGTCTCTCTCTCTCTCTCTCTCTCTCTCTCTGTCTCCCACTCACACACACATGCACACACACAAATATACACAGAGGCAAATGCACACAAACTACATGAGCAGTTGTTCTCAATTAATAGGAGAAAAGAGTTGAACCCAGAATATACTTTTAAGAATTCAGGCTTTTAGATAGACTTAGAAAACTATAGAAATGAAACAGAGAGGTATGTTCTCAAATCACATACACACTAGCACACATGGTTTTTCTGTTCTGTTCTGTAACAAAAGTAAGATGCACCCCACCCTTCTCCATGAGCTCAAGCCAGAGCCGAATGCATTCACAAAGTTTATCAGGATTGAATCAACAAAGTCACTGTTCATTTGCCTTCTCATTAGATTACATGTGGGGTACATGGGTCATGTTTAGGAGCACCCAGCACAGGTTCTGCATGGATGTATAGACCACTTGCATGGGGTCAGAGAAAGGAGTTTTGAGCCCAAACCCTGCCCTGCCAGAAAGGCCCCAGTTGGGGCATCTCTCCTACCTGTGATTGCACATTGGCTCCGACTTGGGACCCTTGGTAAGAATCCCCATTCAGACTCTGCATGTTCATGAACATGTCCCCAGAATTTGGGAGGTTAAAAGAACCAGAAGAACCTGGAAAGGAAAGAGTTAAGTAGCTGAATAACAGAGAGCTACACGAATAACCCTCAAAGATGTAGAGGCAGGGAAAGGAGAAAAGATACAGAAGGGAAGGCTGTATACAACATAAGGCATTTCCAGATCCAGGAGAATGGAGAATAACCCAGAGTGACTCTCTGTATATCAAGGAGAAGCCTTACAGAGGGGAAGCCTGACCAAAAACCCAAACAGACACATGGAAATAAACAGGAAAACACTCTGCAGATGCCCTGGCACCTTCCCCTCCTTTCATTCACGTCCAGTACTTGTTCGCTGCCCAAGCTCTTCGGCATCTTTATATGTCATGCTGGGTAATTACCTACGAGGACACATTGTTCTGATCTTCTTTTTCTTAGCCACAATTCTACTTTCTCTTTCACCTGTGTTTGTGTCCTACTAATAAGAAAGTGTGTGTATGTGACAGAACAAAGCTCCTTTTTGAACTTTTCCTCACTGAACATTTAAATACGTATTAAAAGATCCACTCGAAAAACCACCTTTAACTGCTCCTTCAGACCACCTTTTGGACAGTCTACACAAACTTCATTGCCATTCAAATTCCCTGTAATTTTAAGGTATTTCTAACTCCATCACAAACGTCACATAAAATTTTGCCCAAATGTAGTGGACAAAGAGTTGAGAGTCAAGCACAGTCTCCCTCACATCTGATCACCACACCACCATGGCACAGCAGAGGCCGGAGAAGTGTACAGTTGCAGCCCAGCAGGTGAAAGCCACTGATAGTAGTTCTTTACAGTGTGCTACTGGCCCATTTCCAACCCCCGTTATCTCATTCTTTGATGGTCTGCTGCCCACCATAGAGTGAAACATGGAACAACATAGCCAAAGTTATCACTATGGTAGTGGTTCATCTAATCACTGAATTAAAGGCCTCTACTAAGTATAAACACTCCAGACTTGACCAGCAGAGTGGAGTTCACTGGGAGCAGTGAACTTACAAGGCTGGGTCACCACTTACTCATCCCCAAAACAGACTTGCATGCCAACATCTCTTCCCTTAGAAATCCAGTGTGTCCTCAGTATGGCTCCTGTTTCATGCCCTGTGGGATACGACACTGTGGCAGAAGGAGTGAGTGCCCAGTACGCACCAGAATTTGGCGTGGTGGGTGAATTGGTCTGGTTGTTCTGCACAGCTGCGGCCACTGCATGTGCGGCTGTCACGGCTGTCTTTGCAGCATAGAGGTTGGCTTCTTCCTGAAACTTGCCGATATTCTTCTTGTACCTGATTCGTTTGTTGCCAAACCAGTTGGATACCTACACATTGGAGGAACAAGGAATGAAAAGGGAAAGCAAAGTCAAAAAGGAAGAAAAAGTCAAACTTCCAACATTAACTATTGGACACCAAGAGAATACCCTTGGAGACAATTCCCAGCCTGCAATCTCATATCCTATGGACAATGTGTAATGTTTTGGTAAATTTTTTTATACACATTTTGAATGTTGTTTCTTAGAGTTGGCCACAGTAAGAAAGCAGCTAGGAAGCACTGCTCATACAAATTATCCAATTGGCATACATACCAATGAGTATATAAATAATTAGGCCCCCTAAAAGTAGCTGAAAAGCTAAAGGAAACTGTTGTTAGGTAAACAATAAGTAACACTTGAGAGAGGACAGCTTATTCCTTTTGGGGGGTCTGGAACAATTCTGGCAGCTGTAGAGGAGAATCATGTTGAGTCTGCTGAGAAGAGTAACACCAACTACTGTTGGATGAAAAGTCCCGTTGTCTCCAGCCTTAGAAGGCACTGCATGTCTGCCAAGGTGGCTGCTCCAGCCCTGTCAGTTAACACATGAGAAGCTCCCAATTTGGAAAACCAAGTACAGTACTTCCAAAATAATCAAATGGGAATGCAGATACAAAGGAACAGCTCTGAACCTCATCAGATGAAATATACTTATTTCTTCCATAAACTACTTATGATGTCAGCCAGTGCAAACAGCAGAGATTTTGAGAGAGAATCTTGGTGGCAGATAGATTTATCATGCTTTATGGACAATGAAACTTCAGCCCAAGACACATGGCTTAGAGTTACATGATGTGTTCAGGTACCTGTAGTTGAGCTATACAAAGCAGTAGCTGAAAACCATGTAGCAATTTATAAGGAGGTATGCCATGCCTGTATCAAAAGATCCTACCCCTCATTTGTTGTTTTTTTGTTTGTTTGTTTTTGTGGGACCAGGGTTCGAACTCATGACTGTGCACTTGCCAGGCAGGCACTTGTGCCATGGAGCTATCTCCCTGTCCCCAACCCCTCATTTGTTAAAGTAACAGTTTATACATAGTTTTCAATAATTTCTTCATGATCTGTCAAGTAACATGTTGTTGTGGTATCAAGGTCACTGGTCTCCTCTAAAGATATTATTTCCTAATAGCAACTCAGAAGCCCTGAAGAAAAATAAGATGGGATATATATTTCAGAACCCTCTAACCCAATTTACACCAATGGGCATCCCTGATGACCACCTCTGCCAAGTCTTTAATTGCTTTGGAAACAAGACTCATTCTTCAACCTATGGCATTCAACCTTCTGAGAGAAGCCAGAAAGTACTGGCAAGGGAGCTGCATGAGGAAGACAACATTGGCCTGACTGCTGCCCACATGCTGTCCCATCCTGGGAACACCTGTGCACAGACACAAGTGACACACTTGCTGAGGATCCATAAGGCATGCTTGGGTTCCTCAAGCAGAGAGAAGCCAAAACCCATCAGGAAATAAATATGTGACAGATTGGCACTTGCAAGTTGTTGCTGTTCACCCATCATCTTTGCTTCATATCAAATATGTGGCGGGGAGGGGTATAATAACTGTCAGTTAGCAACTTTTAGATGTACCAAATACAGCTCTTTGTACTCATTTTCTCATTTAATTTTAAAAATCTCAAGGGCTAGGTGGTTGATGGAAGTAGTTCTACAGGAATCTTCAGTCCCAATTCCAATGGCCTTGTGTCTCTCTTCAACTTGTTTGCTTTCTCAGCAAACTCTGTCTGATGCTTGTAATGTCCACTCATTTTTCTCAGAACTCCCTCTTTGTGTGGTCTGACATTTTGTTGCACCTCCCTCAATGTCTTTTTTCCTCCCTGTCACAATGTATGTATGTGTGTTTCTCTAAGACTCAATTCTCAGCCCTTCTTTTTTCATCCATATACAAAATTTTAGTTGTTCTTTTTGTGTGGACAATCCCCAAATTTCTATCTCTATTCACGACACCTATAAAGGATTTTAGTTCTCAGATTAAACAGACTTTCATGTAGATGTTCTGTCAGGACCTCCAGTTCCACAGGTCTAAGGTAGAGCTCAGAGTCCTCTGAATCTGTCTCTTTGGCCATGCTCATTTCTGGCATCTCCATCTGCAGAGATGTGGTATTCACTGCCCCACGTGGCCCCACCCCTCTATTGCACTCCCACCCCACCATTGCACAGTCCTTCTAAATGGACTTAAGTCTGGTTCCCTTTCTCCTACAGTCATCTGGATAGCCACAACATTTGGCCTGCCAACTCGGCCTGAAGGACCTGCTGCCTCCAGATGCTGGCCTTCTGGTCCTCCTTCAAGTCCCATAAGCTACAGGGGCAGTGTGTGGGAACTATAGGGAATATGGCAACAGGCGGAAGAGTCAGGAGAGAGCACACAGAGGTAGTTATGAGAGCCTGAACAAGGCAAAGCAGCAGGTGTGGTGGTCACCAAAGCAGTGGGGAATGTGAAGAATGCAGAGATGACGTTCTTATGGGGACCTAAGCAGGACCATGACAGATACTGTGTGTGTGTATGGGGGCGGGTAATTTCTATACCTGATGAAGCCAGCCTCCACAGTGATTATTAGGTTCCATTCTCACCCAGCAGAAGTTTTGAATCCAATGGAAAAATAACTGTGAAGGTATCAGTTATGATGGTGTTTGTTAGAGCAAATCTTCCCATGATCGACCTCACTTTTCACAACAAAAGCCTTCAGCTTGGGAGGCAGGATGGGAGCTCCTCGCACAAAGCTGCTTTCAAATGCATTACCACTATGGCTTTCCTCAACAAGCCTGGCAGGCCTCAAAAAGAGTTAAAGATTGAATATATCTACAGTACAAAGGGAGACAGTCCTAGTTGCAAGGGAATTTGGCATTTCTTAAGCATAATTAATGAAAATTCCCCAACTCAGAATTTAGCAACAAAGGCCTATCTTAGAATCCTCTTCTAAACAATTCTCTGTTGGATTCAGTACTTTGTAGTTAATATTACCTTGACAATCAGAGAAGCTATAATACATTAATGAAACCTAGCCTGGAAAATCAGATTACATCTTTATTAACAGTTTCATAATTGAGGAATCTCTGTACCATTGAAGGTCTCATCTCTACATATGTAAGAATCTTCTGTTTATGCATACCCCTGGACCAATCAAACAACAGTCATCACTAATAAAGGTTTATTTAATTCTCACAGTAAAATTTTAATATCACCAGCAGCCTGGGGAAGCTTTAGCAAGTGGATTTGCTTGACATCAGATCGTTTCTATTCTGCTAGTCCCAATACTTCTTAATCTTTAATATCAAGGCAATTAAAATTAATGGCCACTCATCTGAAGCTACTGTGGGCAGTGTTTCCTTGACATCAATTGTTTGATGGGATTACCTACAGGTTAAACTAACAAGCAAGGTTTAATTGGAAGCAATGAAAGAAACGGTGATCATACGTTATGTTTAACCTGCATAACCACATTTAAACGAATATCTAGAAATGTTAAACTATTTCTCAAATTAAAATATGCATGTCACATTCTGATATCACTGATTTGATACTGTAATAATCAGCTATTAAGACTATACTGCTGCAATTGAGATCAATGTAATTAATGCATAAATGGACACCTAACTTCAGGAATTTTTCTTCACCTTTTAAAACCAAATGGAGCCAGGCGTGGTGGCGCACGCCTGTAATCCTAGCACTTGGGAGGCTGAGGCAGGAGGATTGGTGCGAGTTCAAGACCAGCCTGAGCTACCAAAGTGAGATGAAGGCCAGTCTGAACTGCATAGCGAGACCCTGTCTCAAAAAATAAAATAAAATAAAATAAAAATAAAACCAAATGAATACAATTAGTTGCAAAATTAGCCCTCTGCTTTTCCAAAAGCTACAGGGTATATTTGTGGTCCTTCCTACACAGCCTACTATAGTACAGTGCTCTACAGAATGTAGAGCTTGCTGAATCTCTGAGCTGGATGGTCTGTACAGTAGTCCCAGAATAGAAACAAACAGGAAATTGGCAAAGGGAAAAGGAATACACTGCCTATGCTTCTCCTTTGAGCCACACGTCAAGGATTCATGACTCTAGACTGTGTCAAAGGCAAAAGGCCAGGCAAGAAATTTAAGATCAGATACAAACAAGAATAAAAGCATAAATGTGTTCTTCCTTCTACTGGTGTTTAGTAATGTCAGCTTCTGGTAAAGCAGGGGGAGGGAATATTCTGCAGATTGCTGGTTTTAGATTCTTTCGATAAGGCCAAGGTCTCTTACTGTACTTATGGCCACGCACTTCTCCCACCCAGTCATGCAGTGCCAATCACTCTGATAAGTAAGAATGCTTTCAGACAGGGTTCATGGTGGTGGTGGTGTGACTCAAAGCATGTGAGGTCCTGGGCTTGATACTCAGTATCAAAAAAAAAGGAAAAAATAAAGAAAAGGGTAGAAAGTGTTTCCCACATACCCACATAGTATAACGCTAAGTAATTTACTTTTGGAGGAGCTATTTTACATTCTTCAAAGAGCGTTTACTCATCCTCTTACTTAAAACTATTGACTCTGAGGTAATGCAGATATAGGCTTCTGAACCACACAGCAATTAAAGGCTCTGGACTCAGTCTAGTTTCAAATCCACTGATACTTCTAAGAATGAAAGATTTTTAGAAAGGTTATTCTGGTTTTTTTTAAGTATCCTCTCACATGAGAGGAGACTAGCAATAATGACAGTTTACCTTCCTCACAGAATCTGGGCACATTAGTGATTTAGGCACACAGCCTGTACTAGGTATCTATTAGCTAGTATTATTATTACTCATGATTTATCAGTGAAGAAATAAGGGTAAGATTGTACTTAAGTTGCTCAAAATTACACAGCGAAGAGATGGATCCAAAAATCTGCCCTAGGACTCCCTGTTAGTAGTTTTCATTTTTAAAATGAGGTGATAATCAGTTACTGAATGCAGTGCTGTCCTAGATGCTGTGGAGAGATAAAAAATAAAAAATAAAAAATTAAGAAACATAGCTTTTGTCTGACTAGCAAGAAAAAAAAATAGACACTCAAAGTAATTTGCAGAGCTTTCAGGGTGAGAATAATCTCACACTGAGCTGTAGAGAACAAGATTCTCAAGTGGAATGGGGATATGTCGGAAAAGACATACCAGCTGGTCTGGAAAATCAAGGTAGAGAAGAACTGAAACTAGACCCCAGCTTCAGTTTAGCTCCATTCCACAGTATGTTTATTAGGGATCCACATTTCAGAGACAACAACCTCCAAAAGTTCCCAATGCTATAAAAAAGTCCAAAATGTATGCTGCTGTCTATCTCCTCCCTGGATCACCCTCAAATCCCAGAGCTAGTTAGTTCTCTTTTGTAACTTAATTTCCATTTCCCTTCTTAACCTCTGAATTCTCTTTTGGCATAAATAGGAAGAGCAATCGTTCAAAAGGAATGGTGGTGAACCTATGGCACATGCGCTATTTCTTTCTAAGGCAAAAGATGTTAATGTAGGAGATTTTTTTTTCTAACCTACTAGCTTGTGCTCACTTTGGCAGCACATACACTAAAAAATTCTAAACAAAAATCTCAGTGTTCAGGTTTAACCGCAGTGATGGTGCTTTGGCAAAAATAAGTGGGTTTTGAACTGCAGTCTGGGCACTTGTCTGTAAAAAGCTCGCCACCACTGTTCGAAAGCAAGAGGCAGAGAGAAAAGGAGGGAAGGAGTGGGGATGGGTGGGGCAAGAGCACCTGAAGGCCTGGCAGGCTGTGGCTCTGGCTGTGGCTGCGGAAGAGAAAAGGAAGCCCACAGGCATATCACTATTACTCCTGCGTCACCCTGGGGCTCACAGTGCGGGCCAAGTGAGTAAGGAGAACATCTGAGATTCCTACGACTACAGAAAGAAACACTCCAGAGAGGCTGCCTGGGGCTGGGCGCCTGTCCAGGGTCAGCTCTAAACATTTCTCATTCTAGAATCCTTGAAGTAACTGTAAAACATCATGTACTCTGCACACATATTTTTTTCTCTCTTGCATGTCTTAAAATTCCGTACCTACAATTTTTCATTATAAGTCTTAAGAGTTGTAAACAATGTTATTCAGCACGTCATAAATGTTGACATTTTAAAATAAAACTGTAACACTACTCTTTAAAATGTATCCAGCCAAATACAAATAGCACAGCAATGCAATATCCACCATCCATTTTACAAATATCTCTTCTCTAAGTCTAGAAATTTATACTTTTTTGTTCTTGAAAGTAAATTTCCCTTTCATTTCACTCCCATATCATTCTAACGCAATACACTTTTATGTTCTATAAAAGATATATATGGAAGTTGAAATTTTAAAATTATTTTAATTTCCTATAAGTATAAGGCTATACATATTTAATATTTCTTTCTGAATTAAGTTGTCATTATAGTGAGTCTAAAATTGGTCAACGCGATGCAAATACTTATTTTGACAAATAAATGTGCTTACTTTGAGCATTAAGTGTAAGATTTTATTATGTATGTACTTCCTAATCAGATGAGTGAGGGTTTACGAAGTGCTAGAGAAAGAGTTTTGGTTACTACTAATATCTCATGCTGTCTACTACAGGGGACCCAAGAAGTCACACCGGGGGCAGTGACCATTGGGACAATGAGTGGGAATATCCTTTCTTCTGTTAAATAGGAGAAAGACAGGCAAGAAACGGGAAGGAGGAAGATGACAAGCAACATGATGTCCACAGAATAGCAAATTTCAGCAGCAATGGGATTTCAGGAAGAAGTACGTGAGGAAAGCCAGCCAGCCGGAGCCTTACAATCACGGATGTGAAACCTCTTTGGAAAATTCTCAGCTGCTGTCAGGAGCACCTGTCCCTCCTTTAAAGTGTGCTGCCCTAACTCACTGAGCTAACTCGGGACTGTTAACACCTCTATGTGAGCACAGTCTGGGGCCTCTTGGACAAGGTGTTCCTGGAGGAGACCTCTCTCACTGTAAGAAAGGGGCTCACTCAGGCAGCCAACTCCATGTGAGACAATGATCTTTTAAAGCTAGACAAAGAGCAAATTTGTCACTCCAGGCAATGAAAAACAATCTAATTAGAGAAATAAACCTAAGGGAAGGATTATTTAGCATAACCTTATTATTATTTACTTAATATTTAGCATAACCTTTCTAGAGAGTATGTCAGCAAATATATACATGCTCTCTGGCCAGCAGTTACTAAAAACTTAAAAAAAAAAAAAGGGTCTTGCTACATAGTTCAGGCTGCCTGTGAACTCACAGTGATTCTCCTGTTTCAGGAGATTATAGGCATCTGTCATAAAAATGTACCTTAAAAAACCATTTAGATGCTAAAGCATAAAAATATTCACTATGGTCCTATTTCTGTGAGAAAAAATAAATTTATAATATAATGCATCTATATAATGAATAAGTTACTGATTAAAGATCACATTGAAGAGAAATTTTTACTGATATGGGGGAATATTCATAATATATTATAAAAATAAAAATATACATAACTTTTTGTAAAAATCATACACAGATATATGCACATGTATGCAAAGTAAAAAAGCACTAAGGCACATGCACTATTTTGTGACTATCATTTAGAGAGGGTTTCAAAGTACAGTTGAGGATAGCTTAACTTCAGGAATAGAGTCTGTGAAACATGTCTGGAACATCATAGTAGGTACCTACACAAACTGAGAGAGATAGGATGTTACTAGGTAATGTAACCCTAGAGGACCACCCTCCTAAAGAGTCCACGGTTGGCCAAAATACTATGTAGCATGTGACCACAATTTCAATTTTTGTGTTTTCAAGTATCGCCCAAATTATCTTCCAAGATAAGGATTAGAGGTTGGTTTTTTTTTTTTTTTTTTTTTTTTTAATATTATGGCCAGCTCAGTCTACCATGGGGGTGGGGCTGGTGCAGCATGTGGTACTGGGGATCAAACCACAGTCCCTGCAGTTGCTTAAGCTTGCCTCAGCAGGCACTTTAGACTGTTAAGCTATCTCGTTGGCCCAGGATTAGAGTTTTTTTTTTAATTTTAATTTTTTTTTTCTTGTTTCAGAACTTTTGTTTGTTTGTTTTATTTATTTTTATGGCTGGCTCAGCCTGCCCTGAGGGCAGGGCTAGCGCAGCATGTGGTGCTGGGGATAGAACCGCGGTCCCTGCAGCCACCCAAGCTTTCCTAAGCAGGCGCTTTAGACCACTGAGCCATCCTGCTGGGCCCAGGATTAGAGTTTTTGAATGAGGAAAATATTTTTCAATGAGTAATCAATGGCCTTTTTAAAGACTGCACTGAGAAATCACTTAATGAGTTTAAGTACCTGGTCTTTTTTTTTTTTTTTTTTTTTGGCAGGACTCAGGACCTTTTGCTTGCCAGGCAAGCACTTATTCCACTGAACTATCTCCCTGGCTCCTAAGTACCTGGTCTTGCGCTGTTCCCTACAGAAGAACCAGTCCCATTCCTATTCCGGACGCTGGTTGGAAGATTTGAGAGTTGTGAAAATAAATACAACCAAGCACATTAGGGGTTCGGGATATAGCTCAGCAGCATAAGCACCTGCCTGACAAATGCAGGGTTCTGAGTTTGATCCCTGGTACCTCTAAATAAATAGTAAATTTTAAGTCATTGATATTTCCTAAACAGCTATGTATTTAAGAAAAACTCCATTTTCAAAAAAATTTAAACCACCTACAATGTTTCTATAGCCACTGGAGGCCAATCAGTTTTAACTGTATCTTACATTTCCAATTCTATCACTACATATATTTATCATGTTAATAACGTTAAACAGAAGAAAAGGCTATTAAAGATTTAACCTTCAAAAGGCAGTATTTGCAGTTTATTCTGTGTGGTTTCCTTGTGTAGACTGTCGGGGAGAGAATCTCTATCCTTGTTTGGTGAATAAGCAGCTGACGTGAAAACATCATTATCGAAATTAGCAAACTGAAAATTTATGAAGCACAAATCCTAGAAAAATTTGCCACTGTGTTTCCCCATGTTTACTAGTGATGCATACTTTATGTACTGTGCCTAATTAAATGTAACAGATTATGAAATGCTAAGTTGTGTAAAATGGAACATGGCAGCATATCTATGTGGTAAACGATTTTACCTCTTTCAAACAGTGTCTCCCTAATCGGTATGTTTTCATCTTTATGCTGTGGCTCGATTTGAAAGGAAGAGGACAGATTCTGCTCAGTTTTTAAAGCTAATAGTGTTAATAAACTAAGTCTTAATCCACTCTTCAGAAGGGTTCCCCAGACAACTCAGATGACAGAAAAATGGGACAGAGGGCTAACTAAACCTGTGTGCAAATCCTGGCTCTGCCACGTAGCCTATATTATGGAATCTAAGATTCTCCTGTCCTGCAAGCCAGATGCACACATGATTCCTGCTTTCATGGGGCTGTTGTGAACATTAAATAAAGCAGATGGGAGGTTCCTGGAATGTACCATGCACTCAATAAATGTTAGCTTTCCATCTTCTTAAAATAAATAAGTTACAACAACACCCTCTGAAGGGCCCTGGTATACAAGCTATATTTGTACACTACAATGACAAAGGTCAGGTTACATTTTTCACAGAAGTCTTGGGTTCTAGGAAAGCCAGTTTATGCCCTCAGCACTGGCAAAGAAAAATAGGCATGCCTGAGAATAATGAACTTACCTGAGCATAGTAAACTTCCTACAAAAGAAGGCGACCCCCAGACTGAGAGCACCTATCTGCCAAGCACCTGCAGGGCTGATGTTCTGCACAGCACTGGCGAGACTCCTTGTCCCTCTGCGCTTCTATTCCATATAGACAAACAGAAGAACTATGCATTGGAGCTACGGTATGTTGGAAACCTTTGTCTGGATGCCACTTAGATCTGTATTTAAATAATGGCCATTTATGGAGAGCACATATGAGGCACCTATGTACAAGAAGTTTACATGTTATCTCCTTTAACCCTTAAAATGCCCTCTTTTACTGACACAAACACTGAAATCACAAAGTTTATGTAATTTGCCTCTTCTGCTATTTTATCTAATATAACTTGGTTTTCTTTAACACTCTA